>VZTL01050503.1:60267-79597 GCA_013400535.1 Scopus umbretta | reverse complement strand
CACAGAGGCATGGAACAGAATAAACTTCTGAAGTTCTTGAATGTCCTTCAACACATTTGTTGGTAGCACTCTTCTACTGAAGGTAAGGGGATACAGTTCAAGTGACTACCATCTCGAATTAGTTAAAAAAGTTAGCTCAGTTAACTTAAAACACAAACAGCACAACCACCCTCCTCCCCAATTTTGGGGAATCTTAACAATGTTTTTGCCAGCACAGCTTAAAAAGCTTCAAGCTGAAGTGACACATAAATGGATTGTATTCACTCACTATTGAGAATTTAGCAAGAGTTTGGCATCTCTACAGTAACAAGCAACTTAAATCTTACAAAAAGGATTGTGTGAGCTTGTAGATAGCTAGACAACAAGCTCTAAAGCTTTGTTTAGAAATCTCCTGCACAAAGAAGGCCCCATTCACATTTGGAAGAACTTCTTAGAAATTAAAGTTACTTAAATGTATTTTTAAACAAAAATTGCACATAGATTTCAAGGATCCCTGATGCTTTATAGAAAGGCCGCAACTGTGGAATGAGAAAGCTCCTTTTCACATAGAAGTTTCCAGTGCTCCTGGCTACAACTAATGTAAGTAGTTAAACATCCTATTCTTTCCCAACAGTCTATTGTCAGTAAATCTATTTTCCGCTTCCCTCACTCCACACGGTAGACAAACACTAAAATACAAAACCACATGCAAGCACAGACATAATGCCCATACTTTGGGATAAACTAATGGCAAAGGAGTCTGCACAGAAATTACATCCCTGTCTACCCTTCACCTTCTCTCTGGCCCCATACAAAAGGTCAATAATGGAGAAGTCTTTCTTCTCTTCCCAATACCATCTTTATGTTTGAGACCTCAACTAAACTGTACTTCCTGCCATCTACAATCCATGATCACCAATATGCTGCACCAGTTTTACCCGATTTCTACTCACAATAAAGCCAAGGAAAGCCAGCTTCATTTCACAAATGTAATTAATGGCTTCCAATCACTCCAGATACCGAAGTACATGCATCAGAAATGTAGGTGTGGATTCTGCCTCTTTGGTGTTTAAGGCATGGGATACCAATATACAGAACTGCTGCGAGCTACAAAGTGCCACGGCACTAGTCATTCACACTTCTAGGTCCCTACCAGAGGAAGGCTATGAACCAAGATACATCAGGGGCTCCTACCAGGTTCTCATCTCTGCACGGCACACTCTTACAGACCAGGAGTCATGACAGCACAGAGAGTTTCAGTAGCACAGCAGATGGCAATGCCTTTCTGAGAAAACCAAATCTGAAGTTCATTATTCAGCCTGTCTTTCAGAATTTCTTCTCTACCCAAAATCTCATCTTCCTTATTTTTTTGTAACACTGCAGAGGAATATTAAAGATGCTGCCATTTCTCAAGGAATGAAAACAAATGTTAAACTAATTGTACTAAGGACTGCCTTCAAGAAAGAAAGAGCGAGCACATTTCCAGCTCAGGCAACTAGGTGTTTGGACACAGTCTGTCAATGAAAACCAAGAACTCAACCACATTAAGGGTAATTGTAGAAGGTGTCTCGAGATTCTGTGGCACTCCTCACTTGAGGGGTTAAAGCATACTAAAAGCTGTTGCCAGAGATAAAAATAAGCAGACAATGTTCTCAATACACGCTTTTTCAGCAAATGCTAACAGGCAGTTTTTAAATTCATTGCTGGTCTCTCTTTCCCCACAGTGAAAAATTAACAAGCTCCAATGTCACTTCTTCCTACTCTGGAAATGTCTCCCTACTATCACAGGTCTGGGTGTAAGAAACACAGGTTTTCCTTCCTGTGTTTGTCAGGCATGTGGTCTTTGAAGCAGCAGATTATTATTTCAGCTAAACCCTGACCTGATGCAGAACTTCACTTGAGGGGCTTTTTGGAGCAGGGGGAGGGAAGGAAGTCAGGTTCTGCACATTTTTCTTCTCTAAAAAGGCGGCTAATGAATAAGAGGTCAGCATTCATCTCCCAACACTCAGAAACAGCAGCACTGTGGGTCTAAAATACTTTTGAAGTGGTGGTGTCACCTGGGCACAATTTTGTGTTATGGCTAACTTGATCTAATGGTTATAATTACTAGTGGAAAGAGCCCTGCCTGTCAGATGCAGCAAACACGGTGCAGAGAGTAAGCAGATTCAGATGGCTGATCTGGCACAAAGATCCTCCAATACAAACTAGTCCTCTGATGGATTAGTTAGCTAAAAAATCAACCCACTGTGCAAATGCACTGTGCAAATGCACAGCTGGTAGATCTAGCACAAGGGAAACAGTGGGAGCAAGCAGCTTGCAAAGAGGATAAAGTAGGATCACCCCTCTTGACAGAAACTCACTCCTAGCCTGGCTTAGGGATAACAAAGCACACCTGTGCCAAATGAGACATTCAGAATACACTGACACCATCAGACTCTGGGTGCTACACTGCTCAGGTTTCTGGGGCTAGAAACTGTTTTGCTTTGTTTTGCCAGAGGTAGTTAACATTCCACAATTTTCTCAGTTCACACTGATTCCCTAGCTTAGGCATTTCATTAGCCACAGTTAGGAACCTTTTAAAAGCAATTACTTACAGCATGTACGAGCATTTTTGTTAGGCTTTGATTTCCCAAATCTGAGAATATAAATAGCTTAATTCCTACTGAACCCTTTAGGCACCTTTCTTTACCCAATTTACAGCTAGGGTCCAGAATGGCAGAGGTAAACAAAAGAAAAGGGTTCTATGAAAACAACATATTATAGATAGGCAATGCTTACTTCCTCTATGGTACAGATTTCTACAGATCTGTACCATACTCTGGGAGATCAACTAGCAGGACTCTTAAGCAGTCAAGGACAACTCTTCTGTGCGAAACCAGAAGCTGTTCTCTGTGAAATCTGGATAGCATATGTAAACCTACCTCCAGCCCTACAAACTACCAAAAGCATACTCAACACGAGCCAGCAGGCTGCCACTGCCCAACAGTAATGAAAAATTCAAATATCTCAGTATCAGTTTGCAAAGAAAGAGACATGCATTTAGGTTCTGAACTTCTGTGAGCCCATATGGGGTTTTTAAGAACTTTCTCCAAAGCCAGTCTGATCTTCTGAACAGGCTTGTTAACAGTCCTAAAGCAGGTAAATTTCTCCTCTTCAGGTAAGCAGCAGGCTTTGAAAGATAATCCGCGGAGAGTCAGACAGACAGAATTCCAGATTGGTGAAAGAAAGCCCAGAATCTCCTTCCGTTATACTGTAGGTGATAGGCAGATTTTACCCTTCACTGCTTGTTACTCTGAAATTCTCCTGACTGAAACCCAAGAGGATCCTTTCAATAAAAAGCAACAAAGGAAACTAGTTCCAAGGACTTCTTTCCATGTATAAGGATTAAAAGATTTCTCAAGCTGGGAACGAAGCAGAGATTGATGAGAAAAGCATTCAATTCTTTAGACCTGTTAAAAGAGATCTTTAAAAAGGGGATAAACAAGTTTTCCTTTCACAGAGCACTGTCAGCAGAAACAAGAGTTAGATTTACCTTCAGCAAGGTCAATCTGGGGGACACTCCCCGCCCCCCCAACCAACTAAACCACAAAGCAGCAAGAAAAAAAAAAAACAAACCCAAACCCAACCAAAACCAACCAGAAGTAATGCCTGTGCTAGGCCAGAACCTCTGCCTTGGAAAAAAAGTGTTTTATAAAAAAAATTTCCAAGAAACAGCATACCACCTCCTAGTGAACAGCTTTTTAGAAAACAATAGTAGAACTATCTTTTGGATTCTGCAACTCAACATAACACAAAGAATGTTCTCTGCATTGTTCTTCTCTTCACTTACCACTTCTTAAATTTAATACTGAGCATAAAGACCATCAATTCTTTGGAACATTAAATCTGCTGACAACTACCAAAGTGACTTCACGATTTTGCCAGTTTCAAAGGTAACCAAGATTTTATCTCGCATGAAAATGAGTTTCTCCTGAATAGGAAAACAATGAGAAGATAAACAATGTACGAAACTCTTTCCTTAAAGGTATTTATAGCAAACTGCATGCAACTGTTAGTTTTCCGAATCTGGAAATGCAAAGAAATGGTTGACATGACTGTAATAAGAGAGATAAAAAAATTTCCAGAAGAAGAATATGGATATATTCTTAAACCTCCTGCAGGAATACTTGATGTAAGACTCATAGAATCCTAAGGCAAAGATCTTATCCCAAATAACTTAGAATCTGCTTTATCTAATCTAAAACATGGGCACCTTCAATATTTGAAAGAAAGCATTCTATAGGCAACAGGATCATCCAGCACTAGGGAGACAGCATTTTTTCAGTTCAAGATTTCATTAGCCTTGGAACCAAAAATGTCCAACTGCATGAAGGCCAGTTAGCACCCTTACTATGGTTTAATAAGCAGTTTAAGAACAGGCAGATAGGTCCGTCTGCTGGGGTATCTACTTTGAACCTCAAAATAAGCCATTCTGCATGTGAAGCGGCCCAATTCATCTGATCAGCTATTCACATTCTCAGAACCAAGAAGCCCTCTAGAGTGGCCAGAGCAAGAGGAACACCTTTTTGCCCTTGAGAAAGGTAGATTCTAGCAGTTTGGAAAACAGCTTAGAAGCTAATACATTCACACCACTTTCAGTCTAGGGTGAAATCAGACTTTAAGGAAAGCTCAAAGCTCAGGAGAGTCACTTCATAGTTTGATAAACCTTTTTAAGATAATACCTTCTCATCTCAAATTCTTCTAGAGCATCTGGTACAAGTCAACCTTTGAGCCACCTCACATAGATTCTATGCCTTCCTTGAGATTGACTATGGGGCTGTTCTCAAAAACCTGCAGTGAGACACACACATTTATTCATATAAGGAACTGAAGACTTAACATAGAAAGAAAAATACTTCAAATTCCTTCCTGATTCTGGAAAGCAAATAAGAAACAGGGGTGTTGGGGGACAGGGGTAAGAAATCTATAATAAGCTTCCATGTGAGAAAAAACAGGTGAGTTTGTGTGAGAAGAAGAAATGCAGGACAGGCTACTTATGCCACTACCTCCATATCATGGCTCAATGGTTTATGGTCTTTGACTAGAAGTTTAAGTTTCTTATTTCTATACTAGGACACTGCATAAGCAACAACCATAGAGCCAGACCTCTGAAGAAAGTATTTCAACTCACTCGATGGTATGGATTCAGTTTAAATTTGGTGCACTTTTGCCCTTTGTGGGTATCACATACAGTTTACAGATTCTGAATTAAGGCAGTATTTAATATGCACAGAATGCGTTACATACATGAATTATTCACTTCCAGGCTCATGACCCCTCATATGCCATAAACAAATGTCTTTCCCTACCCTAGACTAAATTTAAGACCTAGATTCTTGTATGCTTGTGCACACATCTGCCTACTTTCTCCTGCTAGCAAGCAGCTGCATGGTTTGCACGTCTGCTTTTCCAGGACACTAACACTGATGAACTGCATGTCAGAAGGAACAAAAAGAAAATGCACTTGCAAAGCAAGGAAGAGGTAAAGAAAGAGCACACGCAGTGAGCATAGGAAATGAGCTGTCTGAGCCAGAAGGCTATCCTCAGGCAGCAGGGCAAAAGAGTCTAGTTCAACAGAGCCTTTCCACTGCCTGGGGATGGCTTCTGGCAGGTACACCTCTGAACACCCTGACTTCCATTTTCGTGTGGCACGTAACCCTCTTCCAGCTGAAGGGGGGAGGATATACTGCTTCCAGAGAAGAATACAGCACTAAAATTTGCTAGAATAGGATAGAAAGGTTAAGGAAAAAACCACTAGGAGAAAATCTGTTTCATTATTTGTGACAGAGGTGAAAGGGAAAGATGGATTACTCTTATGGATGTAATGCAAACGAGTCCAGCATTCAGCTAGGACACCTGTTGTTGCGTTTGTATAAGACATAACAAAATGAAGCACACACAAGAAAATGGTCCCTGCCTCTAAAAGTTCAGAGTCTTATAACTAGATTAAAAAAGACTCAGACAGAACAGTGGAAGGCACTGAAAGGCTACATATTACTTCTCATACACAGAAAGTAAGCAGTATTTCTTACAGCCTTAAACAGAAATTATTAGGAAGAAATAATTTTAAAATCAAATTAGGAGATTGTGAATCTGAGTGACAAGAAAATCAGAATAAGATGGCAGACAATGGATTAAGAATGATGTAGATTAAAAGCCGTGTTTTGAAGTGAGCGTCTGAGAACTCATGATGAATTCAAGAACCATTTTCAAGCTTGTGGCAGAAGAACGTGAACCTGGAGCAAAAAGGAAGCTCTAAAAGACTCTGGAAAAAAGTGACCGGCTTACCAAAAGCTACCCAAAGCCACAGTATTCAAGGATAAAGAGAAGGAAAGCACAAGCAGAACTTCAGTGAACCCCACACAAAGAGCTGGGAGTAATGAACAACAGCCTCTGCAAAAAATAGTGGAAAGAAAGGAGGTAATCAAAAG
Organism: Scopus umbretta; assembly: GCA_013400535.1. Lineage (NCBI taxonomy): Eukaryota > Metazoa > Chordata > Aves > Pelecaniformes > Scopidae > Scopus > Scopus umbretta. The sequence continues at coordinate 73,148 of VZTL01050503.1, read as the reverse complement.
AGGACACAGACAGGAAACAACAGTGGAACAACACTTCAAGAGCAGCACAGCCTACAGTGACAAATGTAGCTGACAGGGAAAGGAAAATGAAGTACTGGATCTGAACCTTAGCTAGGAAGAGATCACTGTAAACACTCATTACAATTGTAGCAGAGCACAATCGAAGTCGCAGTGGAGGACAAGAGCCCCAGACAATGCACTCAAAGAATTTTGAGATGAAAAAAGAGAAAAGAAATTAGGAGGTAGTTGCAAAGGCAAGAGAGGCCGCAGGCATTTTGTACACTTCTTTTTAAAAAAAATTGGAAAAACTCGTGCCTACAGGTACTATGAGGGAAAAGAAGAGCTAGGAGTTGAGCAAGTGATTAAAGGAAAGAGGTAGAGAGAAAAGACACAAAGTTCAAGGGAGATAAGGACATGTTCTTCTGTGGTGCCATAAGGGCAGATGAAAGGGTTAAGAAGAGGAGGAAAAAAAATTCTATTTGTGACAAGGAGATGATCATAATGGTTGGAAGACAGTGATAAAGGGTAGGCCAAAGTGTATTCAGTCAGAAAGTCATCAAGATCCCATGCAGAGAAAGAACTAGATGTCAAACAACATGCAAAACCCATACAGAAATGTTGTGAATAATGGCCTACTCTGTCAAATTTGATTAGAGCCTATCAGCGTAGCATGTTTCTGCCAGGCATACCCCCTTTTGCAGGTACAGGAACACAAAAAGTATTGCTGGAGGACAACTCAAGTGGCTCAAAAACTTGCAGAAAAGGCATTTGCTATTGGCAGAACAAGGATCATAAATGAAACACACCCTGAAAACAGGAAAAAGGGACAATCAGGCTGGAGCAATCCAAATTCAAGGACTACAAGACATGAAAGCACAGCCACGTTGCATGTAGAATCCAAACGGTGGTGGAGATTGCAAAAGAAACCTCACAATTATCAGAGATAAGAAATTCAGCAGTTGCATCAGAACAAGCATGCTGGCACAGCTCGATGAAAACCAAATGAAATTAACTGACTTTGTTTAATGAGAGGCTAAGAAACAAGAATGCAGGCCAAATCAAGTTAGGGCAAAGCAGCATGTAATTACTGTCAAAGAACAGTGAGTGAAAATGCAGAACAAGCCAGGAATCAAACCTAAAGAGAAAAGCTCATGGGGAGGAAACGAGCACACTCTATGTAACAATACAGAGTGAAGAGAAGACAAGAACTGGATCCCAACACTGTTTAGAAAAGGAAGAAATCTGAAGGCAACAGGAAAAAGTAGTCTAGTGCCTCTTCCATGGTCTGTCCCAGTACAGAAAGCATAATGCAAAAGGTAACCATAAATAAAGGGATGCAGCATACCGATGATGGCAAAGAAAGCCACATTAACTGTGGTTTTGAAGTGTCAGCTTGCGTCTCAAAATCAAGAATAGCAAGTGTCTCCATCCACAACCAGGTGGTGGTGAATAAGGTTCTCCCTTTATCCCTGCTTGAGTTCTACATTTCTTCTCACTTGTATACTCACACTTTTGAGAAAGTCAATTATCAGTATAATTTGTGGCATAATTTGTATTTGATTCATCAATACTAAATCCATCCACATTTCACTTAAAGCATACAGACCTCTGTGTGATTCTACTCTACCCACCTTATTTTATAAAGACTACAGATTCTTCTGCAGTTGTGGAATATGTATTATAGTCACAGAATAACTTAGGTTGGAAGGGACCTCTGCTGAAAGCAGAGCCAACTTTGAAGCTAGATCCAACTTCAGAAGTAAAGCCGGTTGCTGAAGCCCTTGCCCAGTCACATTTGTGCATCCCTAAGAACAGATATTCCACAGCTTCTCTGTCATTTCCCCTCCCCTCAACCCACTGTTTGACCATCCTTGCTGTGAAATTTTTTGCCTAATATTGAATTGGAATCTTCTTTGTTGCATTTGTGTTTGCTGCCACTTGTCTTTCCACTGTACGACTCCAAGAAGAGCCCTAGAGAATATTAAGTATCTAACAGGATAGAACAAGGAGGAGACAAAAAAGATCATTGCAGTAACGAGAAAGCCTTTCGACATCCAGAACTCTTTAGTAGGTAATGAGCATCCAGCTTTCTGATGCCTGAAAAATCTTTCTGATCAGATGTGGCAGAGATCTAAATGAGGCCATCAAAAGGACATCACTAGAGATTTATTTAGGATGAAAGATGATCGCTTACGACAGGAGAAAAGAACAAGGAAAAATGCTATTTCATGTGGTATACATATTGCAAATGAAAACAAATAATTTTGTATAGCAAGGTTAGGTACTCACCATCTCTCTTGCAATCTCCACAGCTTCTTGCAGCCCATAGAGCCTGCCACAGACCAGGTAGATCCCATTGGCCCAGAGAATACAACCCTCATGGACCCAAAATTCATTGCTGTCAAGAGGTAGTTCAGGAATTTGTAACTCCAGCTCAGTGCCACCTTCTGAAGTGGGCATAGAGGGTTTTGAGTCCAAAGGAGTCTTTTCACCACCACTGCCACCATCAGTGGTTGCTTTTTTACAAGAAGCTCCCCTTGAAAGTGACCGAGAGGCTCCACTACAGTCCTCAGAGCGGTGCCGCCTCTTAAAGCGGGGATGAGCAGCTAGGCTTCTTTGTTCCTTCTGTTGTTGCTGTTCCTCCTCCTCTTCCGTATCTGTCTTGGAACCATTAGAAGCACTTTTGTGCCGTACCTTGACCTTGCTCTGCATTTCTGTGGCCCTCTTTGGAGGTGGGTTCTTGGGCAAGGTGGCTGCGTAATCCTGGGGGTAGAAAGGACCAAAGAGGTCACCCATGTTACGATAGCTGGCCCATTTGCCACACAGGCAGCAAACCAGATGCCCTAAGACAGAAGACTCTGTTACTACAGGGCCCTGCAGCATGAAAGTTGAGGTGGGCAGCACTTTGCTCTCCGCATTGCTAGGAGGGGGTGTTGAAGATCTCTGTCCTTTCCGACCCCTCACCAATTTGTTCTGCTCCTCTTCCTCCGCGTTAATGATTGTGCACACAGCGCCTAATTCACACTTGTTTACCACATGAATATAAGGGAAAAAGGACTTATTCTTGGAGTCAGTTTTATCTACAGACTGGGTAGCATATTTAAGCTTGATCTCTGGTTCCTGAGGCTCCACAATCGGAGCAGCCCGTCTAGGCTTCCGCTTCCGTGGCTGTGCTGCAGGTTTTCGCCTCTCCCTCCTTTGCCTCTTCGGTTTTGGCTCACCACCACCAGCTACCCCTTCTGAAGACTGTGAAGGTACTGGTGGAGGTGGCGGGGGTGGCGGCAGTTGCTGCTGCTGCTGTTGCTGCTGCTGCTGCTTCTTCTGCTTGTTCACACTCCCAATTGGCCTCCCCTTTTTCTTTCCGGAAGGAAAATATCCCTTTGGAGGGAAACCGTCTGGCTTAGGCGAAATGTTTGTCACATCTCCGTCTTTTTCCTCAGACTTCAGATTTGGTTCAGAAGTAAACACGCTGGAAGGGGAAATTGTTTTAGAGTCAGAAAAGGTCAGAGTTCCAGCTCCGCTTACAGATCCATCAGACCTTCCCTGGCCACCTGACTTCTGAGAAGGTGGTGGTGCTGTACTGGATCCCGCTCCTTCTTTACCAACGCTGGCAGTTTCAGGGACCTCTTTCTTGGTTTTATCATCCTCACTGCTTTGCCATTCTTCTGAAGATCTTGGAAGAGTTACTTCACCAGTTGTATCCTGGCTTGCTGGCCCCACTTGATCTGACATCTCTCCTTTTCTCTTCTCAGCCTCTGGTCCATGTCCAGCCACGTTTCCTCCTTCAGGTCCACTCTTAAGGGACAGGATGTCATCAAGAGTGACAGTATCCGCACCAGTTTCAGCACTGTTGGTAGAAACGCTTCTCCTAATATTGGGAGATGTAATTTTTTGAACAATAGCTTCCAGTTTTAATCCTCGCCCTTTTCTTGGGGGCAATATTTTGGTCTTAGCCGGGCTTGTGAGGGAAACAGCAGGGCAATTCCTATTATCGGGACTTGGCAGGTCCTTGAAGGAATCTCCCTTTGCAACTGACTTGCCAACATCTTGGCTTTGAGATGAATGGGCATAGGAGTTGTACGTTTTATCAGTTCCTTCCTTTGCTGAAGTCATCAGTCGCCCTTTATCTTCACTGCCACTGTTCTTCATATCCTGTGGCTGTCTTTTGGTAGGGATTGGCGAGATGAAAGAGCGAACTCTCCTCCTCATAATTAATGGATTTTGAGGAGACTGGTCTTCCTGGCCAGGGAGCCTGAGCATGGCATTGCTAGGCTTGGGCAAATCTGTAGATTCCTCTCGTCGATGCCCATCACTTTCCTGAGGGCAAAATCTTTTTTGGTTGGCTGCTCCAAGAGGGCCACTGCTTTTGGCAGGAGAAGTTTGCCGAGAGAGGTCCCAACCGGATTCATGATGCTGCAACTTCTGGTTGCCATGTTTCAGTTCGGTGCATTTGGTCTGAGTACTGTCACTCCCCATAACGCAGCGCCCAGCTTCCTGGCTTCCAGTATCATGGTAAGAGCTACCTTGAAGGTACATCATTCCATCCTTGTCATTTTTTAAGGGACTCCTTACTCTTTCTAGAAACTGTTGTTGTCTTGGGCTCTTCCTTGCTCCTTCCTGCCTGTGCTGAGCTGCAGCAATCACACCCTGAGCAGTGCTGCTTGCCCAATCTTTGTATTCTTCTTGCTGTTGCTGGTAGATCTGTCTCTTGTAATGATACTGGGAATTTAAACTCTGGTTAGGGTCACCAAAAGCATGAGGCCTAGCATTGGTGTGATATGCTGAAGCCAAAGATGGGCCTTCTGAATTCTGAGGGTAAGCAGGATGCAAGGAACCCCTGTTAACTCTTTCAGATAGTGTCATGTGTGGGTTCATGTGATGCAGATCTGTCCCTGGGCCTCTGCTTCTGCCTGGTGACATTTTCAGCTTATCAGCAAGATCCTGAAATTGAGAAGGTGATTTACCCCTGCTGCTTCCAGTTCTGCCAGGTGCTCGTCTCATCTGTGTTGATCTGCTGTCCTGCTGGGAAATGTAGTCTGGAGCATCAGAGACTGCAGCTCCAGGGCTAGCATTGCCTCGGAAAGATTCATGCTTGATGCCAGCAGGATGACAGTGGTCTCCTGTTTTTTTATTATTGAGACTAGCTGAGCTCTTTGACTGTTCAAAATCTTCTTCTTTTATTTGCCCACTGTGAGCTTTCATCTTTGTTTCCATGGATACTAAACCACCAGGGAGTATTACTGATTGGCTCAAGCCAGGGGCAAGACGTTCACTCCTTCCACTTCTGGCCTCAGGACCCATGTGCCCCATTGGGTGAGGGCCAGGATCTCTGACAAGCTGCCTTAATGGAGATATGTCGCAGATCACTGATCTCCTCTCTGAGAGTGCTCCCCCTTCATGGGCAGAAGACTGAGACTCCACATCAAACTTTCTAGCAATAGGGTAATCGGCTAGATTTATCTGCTTCATGTCAGAAGCTGTGCTGCTAGACTTCCTATCCCAGGGACCCCAGTGAGGGCCTTCCAGGAGAGACCCCATGCTTTTATTTAAGAGGCCTCTATTGGTCAATTCATTGGTTTGACTAATTAAGATATTGGGCCTCATGGCTCCCTCCAAGCTCCCAGCCATGCCAGAATGCTCCTGTGCATTCCTAGAATACCTTCTGTCTGGATGATGGTGGTACCCCTGTAAGACCTCCTGTAGGAGGCTAGGAAACTTCTCATTCCGGCCTTTGCGTTCACTGTGCCCTGGAAAATCCCCTTTTTCTTGACCAGAAGGATACTGCGGAAAGCCACCAATATTTCTCTGTATACCTGCTGCTATATTATCCTTGTAACTGTATCTCAAACTGCCAGGAGATTTGGAAGGTTCTGTTCTTGCAGGAAAATTTGGCCCAACAACTGCATGACCAGGCTGGCTGTTCCCCTCTCCATTATGGTTACTGTTATCTCCACCTTTGCTCCCTTTATTTCCTCCTTGAGTTTCTGGCTGCGTCCCTGCATGCCCAGCTTCTTTCGCTCCACTAGAACTAGCTGGTGCTTGAGTAGCTGTGGAAGCATCATCTTGTGCAGGTTTATCTTGTCCACCTGACTTTTCTACTCTTCCTGTCATGGCTTCCCGGGAGACAATCACCCCAACTGCCTTTTCATTCAGTTTTGGGGCATTTTCCACAGCCACCACAGCTTCCTTCCCATCAGGGGAGGCCACATCTTCCCTAGCTGCAGGGCTGCTGCTGAGTTTTGATGGCTCATTCTGAGAGCCTTGTGCTGGTGAGGAGTTGGATCTCTCTAAGTTACCCCCTTTGTAAGTGGTGTCTGAGCTGGTGCTCTGGCCACTCAGCTGTCTCACCCTTTCCCCATGATCCTCTGAACTACTGGAACAGCCACCATCAAGGGATTCTGCCAGGGGAGACTTGAGCTGCTCCTCTGCCTGGGAGGAGCCTTCTGAGTTGGTGCAGCTGTCGGCCTTCTTTGAAGAGGATGACCTTTTGGAATTTTTTTTCTGAGGTGCCAAGGCATCCGAGAGCAACATGTGCTGGACTGTGTTGGGCAGATTGGCCACTTGAGAACTTAGAGCACTCAGGCTGCTCAGCCCTGGATCTGTGAGCCTTTTTTCCTGCAGTCCTTCCAGCCCAAACCCCTTGAATCCTCCTGCATGAGCATTGGGGCTTGGCATCATAGATGGTGTAGGACTAAGCTGAGGCATCATCTGCAGGATTCGGTTTCTAGAACCCATGGACATGTTGCCTTGCCCACACTGGAGATTTTCTCCACCTGGCATGAGTGGAGAAGGGGTAGAGCTGCAACTTGGAGACTGAACCACAGATGCAGCAGGAGATGGATTAGAGATTGGACTGAAGTTTTGGTGGAACTGCATCGGTGACCTTACAGGAACTTCAGTCTGGCTATACTGTCCCACTTGACTTTGAAGAGAGAGCTTGGTGGCAGCATTTGAATACTGCATTACGTGCTGAGGTGGGTGCTGTTGCTGCTGCCCCTGCTGTCCACTTTGGGGCAGCTTAGACTGCTCAAAGCTTTTCATCGGTTGAGTCTGAAAGCTGTAGTTTGACTGGGTCCCATATGCCTGTGCATTGGAGCCTACAGCATGGCCTTCATACTGCGACCCAGAATTCACGCTGTAGCTTCCATCATAATTCTGTCCTGACTGGCCAAAACGCTGCGGGGAGGGGAAAGAGGAGGAGGAGGAGGATGAAGGTGGCTGATAGTGTTGGCTGAACTGACCCACTCGTAACTGGTACCCAGAAGCAGAGGAAGGCAGGGTGGATGGACGCTGCATTGGCTGCAAGTGTGAGGTGCTAGAAGCAGACTGGCTGGAAGCCTGGGGTAAAGGCTGATGAGATTGATAGATCTGCTGTCTCAGCTGCTGCACCTGCTGCTGCTGGCTAGAAGCCTGCTGCTGATACTGGGCACTCCCTGGAGAAAAAGGACCAGTATAATCCTGTTGATAGTGGGATACACCCCCAAGGGTCGAGTGCTGTGTTTGAAACTGGCCCACATGTCCCTCACTCCCATACTGACTCCCAAAGCTACTCCCTTGAGGGGGCCCATAGCTCTGTACTGGTCCAGAAGGCCTGCGCTGAGGTGGCTGCTGCCCTCCTGATGCCACTGGATCTTTGTTGGCAGCCATATAGTAAAACTCTCCTGCTTCTTTTCTGAAACCTTGGTAGCTCTGATGGCCAGAGCTCTCACCAGGCATTGCTGTAGGGGCTCCTGTTGCTCCACGACGTCCACTGCCAGCACCTCCTCCAAAACTCTGGAACATCTGGGCCTGCTGGCGGGGGCTGAACTCTTCCAGTCGGGATGAACCGTGCACTTCCTGCGGGTAGCTCTGCTGGTTTCCGTGGTAACTACTTTGCTCCCGAAAGGACTGCATGCTGTTCAGCAGCAGAGCGGTAGCTCAAAAGCCCTCCTAAAGGGGGAGAAAAAGAAAGAGGAAAAAAAAGGTATAGCATCCACATCTCCCAGTCACAGCAATACCGCTGCTCAATTTCACTGCTTCAATAGCAATTAAAATTTAGTATTTGTCTCCTACTTCCTGGTACATCAATGCGTATCCCCTCTCCTTGCAATGTTCCAACCTTCTAGGTAATGCAAGTAAAAGGAATCACTCACTTCCAAGAAAATGTAAGTTGGTAGCCTACTACCCAGTTGGGAGTGCATTTTTAGCATTAGTATTTTCCTGCAGTCATTTACTAACTGGGTCTGTTTATGTGCCCCTGAAGAAAAAAACTTCCAACAATATTTTGCAAAGCAAAGGAGAACAATCCTCACCCTCCAGCTATTCTCTGTGTCTAATACTGGGAGTAATCAAGTATTTTGCTACCCTGTTAAAACATGCAACAATGAGAAGCCTGCAACACTCAAACCACTCTTGGATCTACTGTTAAGAATGATATCCAAGGCCCATGTTTCACTCTGGGAAAGATCTCCGCTAGAAAACACTCAAGATACAATTGGCCAAAGCTCAAACTAAGATACTCCAGTGAAAAGGATCTGTGGAAACCTGTGAAAGAACTGGCACCAGCATGCTCAAAGACATCTGCTCCATGCTCTGTTCCTGACGACTCCAGTGACCGACACGTAAAAGTTTAGATGAAAACCAACACAGCAAGACAAGACATGGTATTTCCCCCCCCTCCCCGTCTGCTTTGTTTTAAAAGATGGAAAGTCAGAACAAGTCCACTCCATTTGAGCAAAGGGTCTACAACTTCATCCCTTAGGACTTTCATATCACCTTGAATTAAACTTAACTGAAAACATCTGTCAGCCAGAATATATATATATATTTTGGAATACCATGTGTGATCATCTACATTTACATAATCAGCTCCTAAGTAAATGAACTTCACGAAGGCTCTCCTATATACTTCAATCTATTATTCAGTGTGTGGAATCATGACTCATCCTCAAGGACTGGACCACAGCTGCAAAATCGCGTGGGAACCCTTGCTAGTCCCTCTGTAAAAGCCTGACATCACTAGACACATTAAGAAAAGTATGGTAATGAACAAGTATATGCATGTACATTTTTTTTTTTTTAGGTAAATAAATAAATGACAAAAAAAATATCAATAAACAGATGACAAAAGCATTTAATTTCTGAAACACCTTGTGGTTTTCTCTTCCTGAAGACAAACTGGATAAAGCCACCTGGAGAGACTCCTTCCTTTAAGTAAATCTTAAGACAATGGTCACAGTTTTCCAGGAAACAGAACAGTGACTCCTCAGATTGGAGACTTCCTGGAAGACTTGCCTGCATTATGTTTTCTCATTTAGCCATGTTTTTTGCCATGTGTTTTGTTGCCACATTCAACTGAACCCACTCAAAATTAAGGTCTAGTTTTGCACTTAAAGGTTTTGTTCAAGTAGAAGATCACCAGCGTCCCAAGAAAACAGGCATTCAAATGAGGAGATGCAGGTGATGTCTGGCATCATGCTCTTTTCTTATCTGCCTCTGAAGATTTTTTTTTTTTTTTTAATTAACATATGTTACATACAGCAGTCTCTAACTCCACCATTAGGGTCTTTCAGAAAGGTACTGTAGTTATATTTGGGTTTCTACTATCTGTTTGTGCATGCAGGCTACAGAACACACACAAAAACCCACTGCAATGCAGGTCTCCACAATCCCTCTCTGCTAACTCAAATGCATCTTTGTGTTGTGGCCCTGGTTCATGCAGCTTGATGTCCACAAGAGTATTACTGAAACATACTGAATCAGAAGGGAACTTTCAAATTGTTGGTACTTCCAATTCTGTCTCTCCCCTTCTAGGAAGTGAATTTTACTGCTGTTTTAACCTTATACCCTACATTTTAAGTGTCAAACTATAAGAAAGGTCTGCTGTTCTGCTGAACTCCCACTTTTTTAGCATCTTAAAGACTACATATATCACATGAATAACGCTTCTATGAATGCTTCGCTCTCCCTTTTTGTACGACTTACTGTTAAGGTGAAAAATGGGACAAAAAACATACATAGGAATGTTTTTTGGAAAGGAAACATACATAGAAATAGAAAGAAGTTATCAAACTAAAGGCAAGAGAATGTCTACTGTAACTGGCAGATGTTAGAAAACAGCTTCTCTAGATAAGCAGTTTGGGGCTCTGAAATCAGCAACATTCACATGGTATGGAGACAGTGCACACACCCTGGCAGTCACGTGCTTTGCATCCTCTTTTCACGAAGCCAACATTTCCATCCTCTTCACAGGCTCAGACTTAATTTTTAAATATGACTTTAATAAAATTTACTTTGCATAGCCTGAACAAGGTCTCAGGAAGCCTGTTTTGCATTACATCATACAAAAGCTTTCATCACTGATGATATTCATTCTTCTAGAATAGTACTAACAAAGGCTTGAAAACTGCTACAGTACATTAACAATGCTAGGCAACATTCTTAAGACCTTCTCACTATTAAAAAATAATAATTTTATTTACATAATGGCACAGAAACAGCACAGGATGCCATAAAATACCTTCAAGAACAGAGACCCAGTAAAGGTCAACCTGAGGCACAAATTCCTCCATAATCTCATGCAATCACATAATATTTATTTAGTCCAGAAGATACAGATGCTAACTGAAAACAGGGAGAACATGTTTTTCTCCTTCAATTTATTATTATTTTTTTTAACCTTGGATTTTACCCCGACAGGTATCAGGAGAACTTAAATTGCTGGTGCCCTAAGCAAATGCTTTCTGTTTTCAAGTCTCCTACAGAACAACACTTGCTTTGAATATCTCACAAGGAGCTTAACTTGAGTAACACAACCAGTAGAATAGCAGCCAAAAAAAAAAAAAAAGAAGGCATTTCATTAATAACAGGAGTAAGAAAAGATAGGAGGTACTCCAATCCATTACATCACTGATAACTTAAGACATATAGCACGTTTCCTGTCATTAATGTACTATAAATACAGGACTATTACAATTATATCGTAATGATCTTTCTTAATAATAACGGCGCTTTAAAGTGCTTAGATCTAAGTGCTATGTTCTCAGCAAAACCACTGAGAATAATTCCGTGGGCAAGCCTTGTTAATAAAATACATTCAGACAGATGAGGCCTGCAAAGTCTACCTAGATCCACAGGGAAAAAAAAAAAAAAATATATATATATATATGTTTGATTAAATTTTTACTGGAAGCTTTTAAAGAAAATATTTTCAGCTAGCACATACTCCTCCACATGCAGGAACTCAAGAGAACGATACACCAGCTGCTGACTAGAGATTACAACACAATCATACAAAACTCCATAATGGTGGCACACATCCGTAATCCTATCGCCAGCAGAAGGGGAAAGTCCCACCTCCAAAAAAGTGCTCCATTAACAGCCATAAATTACACACATTTACAGTGTTTTCCAACACACATAACAAAAACATCCAAAGCCTTCCCCATTTATTCAAAGGAAAGGTAAGATTCTGACACAGCTTTTACTACTCCAGTGTCACACCTACACTCTCACTACATGTGCACCCAGCTCTATCAATTCATTATTCTCCTCAACTATTTATAGCCTGTAGCTGTAGGGCCATCTAAGCACATCCATCTAGAGATTACAGACCACATTCACTAGGCTAAGCAGTTTCACTCTGCTCCAACACTTTTGTTACTTCCCCAATAGCCCAGTAATCAAAATTTGCCTTCACCCTGGTATAAACAAAGGAAGCACGTTACAAGTTTGTGTGGCTGATAAAGAAACAGTGTCAGTGACAAAAATCACTGTCATGAACAGAGAGAAGCAGTAGGTCCTCTTACCCATCTCTCAGACTTATTTGTGAAACATCTGAAGTTATTTCAGGCAATCCTTCAACCTACCTTCTCCATGTGAACTTACTTTTAAGCACATCTACAATCCAGATTTTGTTTGTTGTTTCATTGTCTGCAACAGCCTTGTAAAACAACTTTGTGAACACAGGAGTTTCTCAAAATATGGATCTACTGCATTCTGATCCTACTGTGAGCAAGATTATTAAATGGTAGTCAACAGCATGTAAGCATCTTTCAACAGTTCCTGCATGTATATGAGACTGCCCCCAACCATTGCTGATTAACAGGGTTCATCAGTCCTCCTACACCAAAATCACTGTGTGAAATGATCTTCTGCAACATACTGTGCTAGTTTTTTTAAATCCATATACATCTTTAAAACTTTTTTGTCCCAATTACCAAAGACTGGACAAATACAGGACAGCTGCCCAGATTTTGACACATAACATAGGTGTCAGCATAGTAGTGTAGCACTACAGACAGACAGCTCAAAACAAGCGTGCTAAAAACCAAAATACTGTGGGGATATGCTTAATTCTTAACGATAAGACTATAAAGGAGCAAATGAAACAAGCGTCACTTAATTCTGTAGGAGGTAAGTGAGGTCTTTCTGCTTCATTAAATTTTCTTCAGATTTGGGTTGACTACTGCGACCCATCTGTGCAAAGAAGTCTCAGGCAGCAGTCAAATGCAATATATTTTTGGTGATCTGTCAAAGGCCTCTCATTTCCTAGCATGCTTATCAGGAAAGAAAACATAGTTACAGGCAGGTGACAAACAGTAAGATAGCATTTTCCACAGTAAAAAAATGTACACAACCAAGTGGCTTTTTTATATTGTCCAGGCTTCTGATTAAAATACTTATTTGCTAAATGCTGTGCAAATAACAGAGATATACATATATCTCTGTAGCCATTTCTAGTCACAACCCATACAAGACATAAAAATTACCATTTTTGTGCTTCCTCATTGTATCTTCTTAAAGTAGCAACCAAAAAAACTCCGAGCCAGAACATGAGTATGAGCAACTCAGAGGCACAATTTGTAAGTAAACAATCCCTACAATCTGAATTAAACCTGAAA
>VZTL01050503.1:22045-33848 GCA_013400535.1 Scopus umbretta | reverse complement strand
AAAAAAAAAAAAGAGACAGGGCAGGGACTGAATGGGCTTATTTTCACACAACTGCGATTGTTTTGTTGATGCGGAAAGGTAATTAAAAAAAGTTCTGATTTCAAACGTGCCACAGAATTCCCAGAGCCCGGAGGCTGCTGCTTAGAGGCAGATTAATCACACTGAATTCTCCATCTAGATATTGCATGCACTCCAAACTCCCACCGCTAATAGCTCTAATATTCTCCTCAGCGTGTGCATGCTGCTGGTGTTATGTTCCAGGAATATTAATTCCCCAACTCAAGCTCCTTTCGCTTGCGCATGTACCCTAAAGGCTTGCTGCCGGGCACTGGGAGATTATGGCAAAGAGAAAACAGGGCTAGAGGAGAACCGGGGTGCAAAGGTACTGGCTGGAACTCCGCAAGGAAAATCATTAATGTTCTTTGGATAAGCAAGCCATCCAAATAAAATCTACCTGAAGGCCAAGTTCTTTAAACAAAGACAGCCAACTACACATGCACAAGATGGTTGAAATTAAAATAAGCTCCCTGTGCTGGCTTTGTGTTACCCGCTCCTGCTACCCTGAGACTTGCCCAAAATTTCAGTCCTGTTAAGTGTGAGCTCTGAACTAGGGGTTTCGTTTGTGTCTTTTGCTGGTGCCTTCCTCCAGCCTCCTCTACCCCCAAGCAAGGCTGCACGCATCTGAACTCTTGCTGCCATGCGCTAGTAACAGTGAAAATATAGCAGGTTGTAGCACAAGCATCCAAAGAGCATGTGGCACTTTACATGGTGAGCCCCTTCTACCCCTAGCAAAACCGACAGGCCAGTAGATTCACAGTCCAGCTCAAGGTCTCGCTGCACATCAGGGACCAGAAGGTACATCCCCAGGATCCTTGTTACACAGAAAACAGAAAAGGGGAGGACGAAGGCAAGAGAGAAACATGTAATTTTTCTCTGAATGCAAATAACTGCCATTCCTAGTAAGCAGTTCAGTGCGTGTGTGATCTATATATATGGCCAAAAGGCTGGCTGCTAAGCTTTAAAACTAATACACACTTGAAAAGTACCATTTAAGATGCCTATGATGTAATTTTCAAAGCTGCTAAATGCCCAAAGCTCCTACTGCTGTTCAGCGAAGACTGCAGGCAGTCGCCAGGTTAAAACACAGTTCCCTGAAACCAGCCACACCAGGACCCTGAAAACCACCACACAGAAGACACCTCAAAATGGATGGCACTGGTCATGCTTCCATTTAGTAGGATTACTTGCATCACAAGAAGCTGTTGTGGGCATGATTTTCTTTGTCAAGCAGTCAAAATATGTTATCTCCCTGTAATATAAATCAGCATGCCTATGTCAGAACTGGCAAATAAAAGGGAGTTTGCCCCTTTTGTTGCAGGCATTTCTGATAAGCACACCAGTACGGTACCTGAGCCATAATTCGGATGTATAGACCAGCTGTTATTGCAGCTCAGAACATCTTACCTAGTCTCTGGACTCAAACCTGTTAACACCACGGGTGCATAGGTGGTGGCCCTCTCCACACTCATGACAGGTCAAAGAGAAATCGCAACATTTTTATGGCTAAACACTTTACAGGGGGCTGTTGGTGGTGGGAGGGAGACACATTAGAACAGAGGCATTTTTGAAGCTTCCTCTGTTTGCTATATATCACGCAGGTCTACAATCACACATGTGCTTTGAACTCCCAGCCGACTCCTTAAACTTGGCTCTTGCTGCAGGGATGGGGAGGATGGGACTCCAACTCAGACACCGGCTGCATAAGGCCCTTGGGGCTTAACTCTGCTGTAGTGGAAGGGGAGATGCATAGGCTTCCTTCGCTGTGATAAATTGAGGCATCGCTCTGTGTAGCTTAGGTGCAAATCTGTGATCCTCTTTCTCTCTTTGTACACACAGAATGAAGCTGATAGTGAAGCTGACACCTAAATCCTCACTATTGCACATCTGAGATAACCCCAGTTGTTTTTGTTTTTCAAACTCAAACATATGAGAAGGGAGAAAGACAGAAGGATTTCAACCCTTGCCAAACCCTGTCGCCAGCCCCCTGAGTTACAGATCTATGAACTCTTACATGGGATGAGGGCTCTTCGCTTTTATCTCCCTGTGCAGCGCGTGTCCTCAGCCCTTTGCAAACAGATGTTTTGCCCTCCGAAAGGAAAAAGAGGCGGGGGGGAGAGCGAGAGCACGAGCAAGGAGGGGAGAGAGAGAGAGCATGAGCAAGAATGCTGTCTGCAGATGTCAATCAGGACTTCAGTCTAGGTCTAACCTGCCAGTCCTGCAAAAGGAGGATACATGAATTTTCTAGTTGGATAGTCAGTATCATCAAACAAGAAAATTGTGAGGTTTAGATTATAATGCAGTCTCACGTTCAGGAAAAAGGCCTTGCTACATGGAGATGATGTGGGACTGAGGAGCCTATTCCTAGCACCTTAAAAATTAAAATTTCACTACAAATATCCTGAAGAAATGGTCAAAAATAGTACAGCATTTCAGACCATTTTTGTAGAGAATGGTAATATTGGCAAGGGGGAAGTGATTGTAGGTAGAATACTGTCAGGTTTGGGGAAAGCTTTCTCTGCATTTTAAAAAATTATATGAAGGAAAATATTCTTGGGAATGAAAAGTCTAATGATTACATGTATATGGAGTGTCATCTCTATCTTGGCGTTTAGCAGAAATCAACTCCCCCACGCCAACACCCTCCCCTCCAGCCACCCACCCTGATATTCTTCTTCACCACTTCCCACCCATTAACCCAGTACCTGCAGTGCAGTGTTCAAGTGGGACTGGCGAAGCTGCTGCCGCTGTCATCTCCTCGGAGCTGGCAGTCACCTGCCAATCTCGCCCCCACTTCCTCCTCCCTCCTGCTCCCCCCCCACCCCTCGTCAGTGCAGCTTTCCCTGGGGATAGATCACTCTCCCCCCCCTCCAGCAGCCTGACAAATAACTACTGTTAACTCAATAATAGCCCCCTCCAAGGTTTTTTAATTACCAGCCGTGCACAGGGTGCGAGACTCGCACGTACAGAGGGAAACGGGCCAAAGAGGGAGGTTAGCAACAGGGGGTCAGAGAGTTTGGGTTGATGCGGGCTTCACGCCGAGGGACGGGCTCCTTGTCCTCCATCTACATGGCAGGGCTGGCACAGGCAACCTGTAAACCCCCGTGGGATGCTGCCGCCCCGGCAGTGGGCACAGGCACACCAGCAGGTGCGGGGTGGGCAATGTGCCGCTGTATTTGGGGAGGGGGATGGAATTTGGTCCTGCAAGGACTGATGCGGAAAGCTGCTCCTGCAGCACACGGGGAGGCTCCGCTACACCAGCTGAGGAAGCACCATCCAGGACAGTGTTTGTTTATATGGCATTTTAAATGGGAAGCAGAAAAAAAGGGGGGGAGGGGAGAGAGAGAGGAAAAAAAAAAAATAAAAATCAGGTGTGTTTCTGTTTCTACATCTTTACCAAATACATCTATCTTTTCACATATGAAAAGGCCTTTTCTTTTTTTTTGCAAGACAATAGTCTTATTTAGCCCTTTTTTTGCTGAAATTTCATGGGTCTGTGGCCTGAGAAGCTTTTTCTTAGCCTTGAATTAAACTGACATGGCTTACTGAACTTTCAAACAAGCTCTCCACCTAGTATTTGTTTGTTCACACCCATTTACACTCCCTTGATTTTTAACAGCGTTATTGTTTTAAATAATCAGTTAATGAAGTTTTATCTGAATAGTCATAAGCCTATTAGTGATCGAGTTGTCCACAGAATCCCTCCCCCCGCCCCCCGAGTTTAAACAAGACCAGAAATCCTTTTGTACTTGAAATAACACGCTGGGAAGAAAAGAAGCAAAGAAGGATAAAAAAGCCCAAGCCCCACATTTGGTCCTTTTTAAATCATAAAGAGACACTGGAAAAGGGACATAAACACAAGGCTCCCCCCCCTCCCTGCGCCTTTGTAGGTCACCTTTACTATGCAAGTGTTCATTTGCTTAAATCAAGAGAGTAAGTTCAAGACCCCAATCAGGTAACCCCTGTACCCCAGGTGGGCGACGGAGGGGAAGGGGCATCCCAGCACCAGGGAAGGAGGCACCCTGCGTGGAGCGAGGACCGGGTCCTCCGACGCAGCAGTGGGGCAGAGGGCCCTTCCCTCAGAAGGGGCAGGCGCTTTCGGAGAAGGACAAGCTTGAGGGCACGGCACCAAACACGCTGGGCTCAGGTGGACGGGCAGCAGGCAGACATGTTGTGCTGAGGGATGGCCTGACGACGGCCTCCGCACCCCGGGAAGGGCTGAGGGCAACAGTCAAGGGGGAGAGCGTGGCGCCTGCGGCCTAGGAGCCCTTTGGCAGCCGCCCCTCCGCCTCGGGGGAGCATGCTGGCAGGCGAGAGAGCCCCCGCTCCCCTGAAATAAACAGCAGCCTTCCCAGTGCTTCATTAAACTAACACAGCTTCCCGCCATTGCCCCGGCAACCGACACAGGCCTCCTGTTTGCCAGCTGGGGGAATTAAAGGCAGCCTGGCAGCCAGCCCCCGGCTCCTCCAAAAGCTCCCCGTACGCTGTCAGAAAGCATCCCCAGGCAGGGGAAGGACCGGGCGACCCCCAAGGTGCCACCTGAGACAGAGGGAGTCCTGCCCGCCCCCAGTCTGGCAAGCTGCAGTCCCCAGGGAGCCAGGGACCCCACCACTGCCATCTGCCCTGGTGCTGGAGGGCAACACAAAGCTGGAGGGCTCGCCAAAGCAATCCCTGGCCTGGAAAAGGACTAAATAAGCCCCTGGGTGGTCCAATGGCACAAAGGTGAATGCTACTCCCCATCACAGCATCACCTCTGTCCAAACGTGATCAATAGTTCACATTAATTAGCAACACACTCCTCCTCGCTGCCCATCCACCAGCTGAGCGAGCAAATTATATCCTCTTCTCCCTGGTTTTCTTCCTTTCTCTTAAAACACGTACGCTGTAAGGGAAGCCTTTTAGCGTGAGCCCCTTGCTCCCATCACACCCTTTGTGGACACAGGAGAGGTGACAGAGGACGAGCTGTCCCGTTCTTCGCTGCTTGCCCTTAGAGAAAGCTGCCTCAGGAAGAGCTCCAAATGAAAACACTGATGTTGTACAGGCCTTGAGTGCACGGATGCCCTCCTGCCCCTCTGCCTGCTCTCAGTCCCTCCATTCAAAACAGGTAAATGGTCCCCTTCAGGCAAGGCAGAGACATCCCGCCACACTGTCTCAGCAGAGGAGCTTACTACACTGCCCAAATTCCAAAATGAGATCCGCTGGGCTGGTGCGGGTGCAACGTGCCAGCTGCTTCCAGCACCTTCTTTCCGCCACCACCCCAGGCCACCGACACCACAAAGGAGGCTCGCCAAACTGGTGAGGAGAGGAAAACACCTCGCTTCACAACGGCGACGAATAAAGGAACGCTATTCACTCGCTCAGGCATCCACATCTGTTTTGTCCTGTTTTCCATGACTACTGGCTGTGAGCAGAGGTCTCAAAGGGAGGAGCATTAAGTATTTATTCCAGCTCTCGGTTTTGTCAGCTTCTGATGCCACCAACGTGTTTTGATTCTGCTTGGAAAACTACATTGCTTTTTTTTAACCCAGGGATCCCAAAACAGCCCTGCAAAGGTACCTCCAACCTCATCGGCAGTACCCTGGCTTTCCATAGCTCTGCAGCACACATTTCGCAATGAACTTAAGTATGTCCAGAGAAACCCACTCCAGTCCTGCCTCTGAACGATTTGTATGCCCTACTCCACTCTTATTTGGTGATAACATTTAGCTTTGTGAAATACTACTTAGCTATACTTAGCCGAATTAAGAAAAAACAGGAGGAAAATAAAGAAATGTGTACATTCCAGATTCTGGCCACTACTCTGCATTGCTTGAGGAAGTGGCACATGGAAAATGTGGAGCTGTTTATAAGCATTAAATAACACTCTCTAGCAATCCTTCAGGGACAAACGTAAAGGCTGCACGTCCAAGCAACCCTACAAAAATTAGCCCAGAAATCCCACCTCAGTGACAGAAGACAGCACTGTAGGTTAAAGGTGTCTGAGCAAATCTTGAGCAGAGGGAAATAAGGGGCAGGAAAATATAATCAAACACCTTCCTTCAGTCCAAAGCTCCCCAAAAGAGAGGAGCTGTTTTAGTTACAAACCATGATAGAGGAGTCTTTGAGGTTAAGGGGAAAAAAGTATGAACACTTTGACACCCTCCACTGTAAATTATAGTCACAGTGGGAAGAATATTGCCTTAGCTTTGATAGGGGATGCAGAGAGAAGGGGATGCTTTCAGCTACTTGCAGGAGAAACTGCGAGGGGAAATTGCAAGGCGAAGATCTGCGTGCAGACCACCGCAGGTAATGGCCTTTAGACTGGGAAGCCTGGTTAAAAGTTGAAGGCCTGCCAGCAGTCCTGGTTTAACCATGTGTCTCCTGCTTTGGAAGTTTCTGATATTCTCATCCTATGGTTCTCTCCTTGTGCAGGACTCTGACTTCTCAAAATAAATAGCACACACACACACACAAAAAAAAAAAAGTAGGTTTCTAGTTCCAAGCTTTTCTTCAAAGCAATAAGAAGTCAAATCCTGGAGACTCAAAACCAAGCTCCCTCCCCCAAACAGAAACCAATTTACGTTTAAATCTCTTTCTTTTTTCAGGTAGTGCCAGGATGTGGAGGGAGACGAAGCTGACAAGTCCTCAGGCAAAGGGACACCAGCAGCAATCTGGACTGTTCTGTGCCCTGTCCCCACCTCTCCAACTGGGAAACACTTGCAGGCTGCTGTTGCCAAACCCACTTTTATTTTTTCCATGCTCCTCACTAATTAAACCTTCAGTCAGGTCTGCCTCTCCTCCCACCTGGACTAGCTCAACTCCCTGCTCTCACATTTTTTTCATTCTTCCTCAGACCCAGGAGATTTGAGTTTCTCGAGTCTCAAAGCTCCCGGAGGATGGGGTGGGTACGGAGCTGTCTCTTGGCTCGGGGGAAACACGGTCCCCCTCTGCCTGCCCTCCTCCGGGGCCAGATTTCAGAGCAGAAGAGATTGCTGTCAGCGAGCCAAAGGCGCGTAGGGGTAGGGGAGGTGCTGGTCTCCATGTGTGCACCGCGTCCTCCTTCCTCGCTGGTGCCATACATGATTAATCATCCCTGAGACACGCCTGCTGCTTCCCTCTGGCTCTCCAACAACCACAACAGCGGCGGCGGCGGCAGTTGAGAGCAGAGGGACCTCCTCAGGTTCCCGGCCCCGGCCCAGCGAGCGTCTCCCAACGGGGACCTCTGATCCTCGCACACATCTCTCTCTTGCACGTGCCGGTCTGCCTCACGGCCTCGCAATTAATCGCTCCCCTCCCCCCATTTTCAAACTCGGCTCGTCTCCCACCCTTCCCCCACCCCCCGTCCATCTGTGTCTAATTGCATTTCATCTGTAGTCATTCTCTGGAAAACTCACCGGGAAGGTGTCCAGGAGACTAGCACAAGCTTAAACACGCGCTTGACACGGGGAGTCGGGGGGAGGCCGGCTGCTCTGCTGGGGCGGATCGGGGGCCGAGGGAGTTGGTCCTCTCCGCAGCCCATCTCTCACCTCCCTGCTCCCAGCCCTGGCAAGGGATGGGGTGCCTGCCGGCAGGCAGGGGACTGACAGCTGGGAGAGGCGGCAGGCAGCCATGAAGGGCCAGCGAGAGCCGGCGGGGCAGAGGTGAGGCTGCTCAGATGCCAGCTCGTGCTCCACTGCAGAACTGCTTGCTCCTCTCCTTCTTCTGCCGAGCACCAGCAGCCTGCGTGGGGAAAAGGCAGGGGAGACGCAAGCTCCCGCCGGCAAGACCTGCAGCTGGCGGGATCCAGAGGCTCCCCTTGCTTCCGCTCTCCAGGACACTGTCCCCTTCCCCATACAGGCGCTTTCCACTTGCATTTCTGATGTTCCTGCCTTGTGCATGGTACGCTTAAGCCGGCCGGGTCCCAGCAGTGTCTGGTGCGGCATGCACTGTCCTGCTGGTCACACAGCTCCTTGGTCCCACCCCATCACCTCACTGCTGCTCTGATCCCATGGGGCCTCCTGTAAAAACCAAAAGTTATCTAAGGGCTTATTCACCCTGGGAAGGGGGCAATAAGCCAGGCTCTGAATGGAGAGCACACCAGGCCCTGCACACGTCGTACCCACTCTTACTTGACACCACTGGAGTGAGCAGCTCAGCTCTTAATTGCGTATGAACAATGCCCACACAAAATAGTCCAGAATAGCTAGGGAGCCATAAACTCACAGCCCAGCTTACTGCATGCTAACTTCCCTGTATAAACAAGCTTAAGTGCATAGTGGTTTTATGCTGCAAGCAAGGTTTCCTCCTGGAAAGGCGGCCCTCATTGTGGGCTATTTAAGGTTTTAAACCTCAGGTAGAAGATCTGCAGCCCAGGGGCTGAGCACAGTTCTCAGGTTCATTTTGCAAAGGCTGGAGCCACCTGACTTCACATATCACTGCTGGATAATGCAAAGGCATGAGCTAATGCATGGCTGACCAAAAGGCCAGCTCGGCTCTCAATAAGAGAAAGGTTCTCCACCTTTGCTTCAAAGAGTCAGTCTTCCAGCTGTGGGAGAGCCGGGACTGAACTACTAACCCATATAACACCACCTTAAGCCTCGTCCATTTGCTGCCAAAACTTTAAACTATAAGCTCTGATAAGGGTGACAAATTTACATTAGCAGGCCAGCAACTTAGATCCAGACAATTTTTTTTTCCATTTCTTTTCTCCAATCAGCCAGCAGCTCTATAGGCAGATTTGCTTCTACCCAGGCTAGCAGTGAGGAGAGTGATTACAACCAGGTAACTCCCAGGCTGTTCCTTCACTTGCCTTCCACTGACAATGGCTACCCATCAAAATCAGTCCAAGAGATGCAAACACAGAAGTAAGCAATTGAGTTACCATGACTAACAAGTTACTATTTGCAGCTGAGTCACAGGAACACTGAACCAACCAACCTCCTGATAGTTTAAGCAAACATTTTACTTCTAATTGCAATGAAGAAGGATCACAGAGTCAACTACTACAGCCCAGATGACAACTTATAATCTCATCGTGGTAAATCAACTTGCTGGCAATCATCTGTTCATACATTTTGCTTTGCCAATATCAGATTGAGTCAAACCTTTTGGTTTCACCAAATGCCACAAGCCAAATGCATTTTCTGCAGTACAATTGCAATGCTGTTTGTGGTAAAGATGCAAAAAACCACTACATTTTTATCTTTTTAAGCCCCTTCCCAAGACAATTATTCTAATGAAAAGTGCCACACTGAAGCAGTTCATCTCCAAAAGCAGATTCAACACAAACATATGTAAATATATCTTTAAATAAAGCACAAAAATCATCTTGCCTTCTCATTCTTCCTGGGTATTGGACACCGAACCGAGAATCCCAGAAGTCTGGGTTCAGTTCCCAGTTTTGATGCAGACCACCTGCACCATCTTGAACCACAAAACACAATTCTTCATGAGGCTATAAAATGGGGATGCTACTAGTTTTGACACAAAGCAAGGTAGAACACGTGCACCAATGCTTGTAAAAAGCTCTGTACAAAATACAAGGGTTGTATAAATAACTAAATATAAATATACACAACAGATTTACCACTGCCCAGAACTCTGACTTTGTAAGGTAGTCTATAGAGAAGGGTATTTTCCTGATGCTTACCCATTTAATGAAAACAAGTACCTGTGAGAGAACAGACAGCACTCCATCTGCAGATGAATTTTATCCGCTTTCAATGCTAGTTCAGAGCCAGCACATGCTGAGAGTAAACAAAATCCGTTACGAGACAACAATTTGTGACAAATGAGAGCAACACATGGACCAAGGACCACTGAACAAGTCCCCATAAGCGTCAACATCAGGGAAACTACCCTCACCCTTCTGAACTCTTGCAGAGGTGAGGAACTGGGCAAGACACAGAAACTTACCTGTCCTCCCGCTGCCAGCAGCACTCTGCTCCATGTCAACACACGTCCTCCATGCTGGCAGAGGAAGTTTTTACTGGCATTGTCTAAACTGTATCATTACAGTGCAAGGACTGTCAACCCTGTCTCTTTCATCAGCACAGAGTTCTCCTTATCAGAGAAGCACAAAAGGGAGAGAGAATTACGTATACACGAGCAGTGTTTCTCCAATGCTCAGCATAAAAATCTAATCAAAATTGTACCAGAATGGTGATGTGAAAAGCACCCTGCCAAGTCAGTAATAAATATAAAATCCATATCTTACATTTCCACAATATATCACCTCTCATCCCGCAGTACTTTATGCATTGTTGGGACTCGGATGAATCCCCAAATCAGAACAGATTTGTACTGGAATCTAACATTTTTGTTGGCTTCACATTCATTCAAATTACACCCTTAAGTGAGAGTAGGATAACAGGCACTTAAAATGGCCCCTTCAATGCGGCGGCAGCCATTTTAAATGGGGCCCAACTCCTTCCAGCCGCTGGATTCACTCCCCGAAGTTCATCCCCCACCCACCCGCTGTCTCTCTCACTCCCTGAGCCCCACACTCTGTCCTGTTCCCCCTCCTGTCCATCCTGTGGCAGAGGAAAGACAAAATGGTATTTTTAGGGTGCATAAACAGTTGGTTCACCCCAGTAGGCCCCATTGATGATATCCTAACTGCAAACACAAACCACGTAATTCTAGAGATTGCAGACACTGAGACCTGAGCAAGCCTCAGCGTAAAATCAACAAGGTTCTATATGTTCGGCTTTCAGCCTTCCCAAACAATACCACTCCATAGATATTACACACAGTATCTGCAGAGACCAAGAACTACATGTGTGCAGCCAGCAGTAGTAACAGCTTCTCCTTTTTGTGAAGACCTCAGGAATTGGGAGAAAAGTAGAGGCGACGAGGAGTGAAAAGTCAAAGTCCACTGAATATGGCTCATTATCCTAATACCCATCACTGAATCCTTCCCGACAGATGCATTTGCCAACGACTCTGAAGGGAACATTCAGCAGTGCCTGTTCTTTCTCATCCTGTCAATACACCTATACGACAAAACTGTGTCCATTTTTGGCCCAAAGATTTCACCTTCTGAAAGACAGATGCATAAGAGATAGAAGGCATTAGAAAACACTGAGGAATGCTACAGGTGTTAATAGCAGTAGGTACCTTAAGACAGAAGTGCTGATTGTAGTCCTTCACGCATCACACCATACCTGATCACTGCAGGTCTAAATAGGGAAAGCATCTTCTAAAAGCTCTGCTAACACTAAGGTGTCTGAACAAAGACCAGGTTTTCACGACTGCTCAGGAGCCATGCATGGTAGGTGTTCAGTTCTTCTAAATTCTGAGGTTGCCTCTAATGAGCCACAGATGATCTCAAACTCCTCTGCCTCATCACTAGTAGTAGCACAGCTAACTAGGGACAGCAGCAGTGAAATGCACTGCAAGGTTTCCCTTTTGTCAGTAAGGTTTTGGAGATCTTCATATTTTTCATGTTCATATCTGTTCACTTCTTGGTGGCATTGCCTACAAACCAAGTATTTGTGGAATTAAAAAACCCTTGGAAGCCACAATATGAACGATTTAAAGTAGTCCATCCAAAGAAGGAAAAAGGAGCTACTAATACTTGGAAGTGCTTCCAAAAGAAGGTACATGACAAAGGTAGGAGTATTCTGTAGTTCCAAGTTCATTTATCTGCATCTACAATGATGAAATCAAGACAGTCATTTCAGCTCTGGTAGCAGAAACAGAGCTGCAGCACACTCAAGAATCAACTCCCGATATTAAAAAAAAAAAAAAAAAAAAAAAAAAAAAAAAAAAAAAAAAAAAAACCCCC
>VZTL01050501.1:0-15137 GCA_013400535.1 Scopus umbretta | reverse complement strand
CTTGGGATAAAGACTATCATTTGGGGTAGATGACAATACCTCTGAATTTTGTCTGTTAAAGATACAGATCTAATCTCAGTTAGTTGCCCTATTCCTTTTATAATTAATAGAGAGAACTGGCCACTTCCAAAGAGCAAGTGATCCCACCTAATCTGAACACCTTCTAGAAGTGTCCGTCTCTATAGGGGACCTGATACTTTAGACTGGCAGAGAGATATCCAGCCAGGCAAATGTAACTGGGCATTATTGCAGTAGTGGCAGTGATATTGATATGATGTGCCACCTCTTTTATCCCCAAGAAATGGTGCTTCATCTGCAGTCAGAATGAAATAATTTTGCTAAATGTAAACAGTACTTGTTTAGTAATTCCCCTTGATTCTTGCCTGGATGATGCTGAAATTTTCAATTCTCTTTGTGATACTGGTGTCACTTAGTCCTTTTCTTTGACTTACTGCTTACTATAGAAACTCAAGCAGACACATTTATTTTTTCCAAAGAAAAGGGAGCAGCTGAGATCTAGTGTGTCAGTGAGTCCTGTTTGCTTCTGCTTGTTGTGTAGGACAATCGATTACAGCTGTAGGACAATCTATTATAGCTGTAGCTCTTGTTCTTTATCCATCTTGAGAGGGGAGGTCAGTGTGTGATTGCCAATGCTATGTAGATGACATGGAAGTATTTTATGGCATAATGGTAGATCCTGAAACAAAACAGAAGGTGTTCTATTTTTAGGCTAGTGAGCATACTGCTCTTGGTCAATTGCTGTACTTCATAAAGGATCCAGATGCAATATTCCCTAAAGGCAGCTGAATCTGGCTGTGTCAACACTAGCTCATATGTTCACACTACTACATTTAACATTACAGTGTGTTTCAGAGAACAAATGCATAAGAAAACAGTGTAAAATTTACAAGTGTTTATTTTGCAGAAGCTTAATATGTTATGTATTACACACTGACATATAGTCAAGTGAGTGCGATTGCTCACAGATTGCCTCCCTGGCAGAAAGCTTCTCTAAAGTCTTACCTGTTCAAAATCAAGCTGTCATTTTTAAAGAAGGGTGAAAGTAATTAGTGCTAAACTGTTTTTAGATGTGTATATCGTATGTTTTATAAAAAAAAAAGTTCTGTGTGGTGGGTGAATGATTTGTACATGGTGTCCAGATTTACCTTAGGGAAAGTGACATACTGACTGAGAGTTACTAGCCTTCAGTACAAAGTTAATAACTATTTCTTCCAGTAAGGTTCTTTATTGCTCCTCCTATCCAAAATCAAAGTAACATTTCTCTGCATTAAAACCACAGAAATCAGTGGAAAATGTCCTAAATCTTAAAATATTCCTGGAGGGCACACTAAATGCAACATTTTTAGCATGCGGGTTTTAGAGAATTAATTACCCATGCATGCTAGAGACCATAGGAGGCCAAAGAAATGAGTCATCTGCTGCATCTGGTCTGATCTACACATCACTTTCAGCTGCTACTCTCACACCAGCTACTCTATTTCCAGCCTGTCTTACTGTTTATTTAAGAAGGGATGTATCTTGTTTTTTTCTGAACCTATCTTTAGTAACAATTTCTGAAAGGGATTGGGAGTCTTGGTCTCAGGTTAATTTCTGTCCATGTCTCTTGATTTACAGCAGATTTCTCAGTTTTCTGAGGATGTGGCTGACAGGAAAGTGACTTTTGGTAAACTAAGAGTGATTTTTTTTCAGTCCAGACAACCATTTCAACACCCTCACATAAATCCCATCCAGCCTTGTGGATTTGAATACAAGAAACTTTTTCATGGAGTCTCTAACCTTTTGCTCCTTCACTGTTAATTGACCTTCTCCTTTCCAAAATGTGCCGATTCATCTGGAGGTCGACTTTTCTTCAAAGATCAAAGCAAAAAAGCTGTCGACTATTTCAGTCTTTCCTGTATCATTTGTCACTAGATTTTCTCCTCCATCCAGCAACAAACCTTCACTTTTCCCAAATTCCTTTTGTAACTGGCATACCTGTAAACTCCCTTCTTATGACTCTTAGTTTCTGTTGATAGTTTTAGCTCCAGCTGGGCTTTGGCCTCCTTGATTTTTTTCCTTAAGTATCCAATCATGGCTTTTATACTCCACCTTTGTTGCCTGCCCTTGTTTCCAGCCATCAGTTTGTGTGTTCTAGTGTTTTATTGAGAACTCCTTGCTTAGCCAAGTAGACCTTCTTCCAAATTTCCAAATATTCCTCCACACTCAGGTGGTTTCTTCCCGAGCTTTTGATAAGTTTTCTTTATTCCCAGGAATCTTCCTTAGCAGTTCTTTAAACAAGCTGAAGTCTCTCAGCAGAAAACCTCTGTTTTCATGTTAGAGTTCTGTCTATTTCTTATTTTTTTTAAACCTGGTATCAGTTAGCTCTCAGCTCAGAAACAACAAAGAGAACTAGTTTTTGTCACTTATGCTAGTGAAGTTCCTCTTTCTCTCAGTAATGTCTGGCAGATAAGGAAAGGGTTCTTTTTTTAATATGAAGACTATAAAATTAAAATCACTATTGTTGAATAAGGCAACCATGAAATAAAGAAGTAAAGAAATATGAAAGAGCTTTTATTTAGCTTCTTTTAATCTCTTGGTTAATCTTCTTTCTCACCCTTCTGCTTCTATCTAACTCCTGACATAATTTTCTTTTTCTAATAACTCTAACCTTTCACTTTTTAAATATTGTCATAAAAAAAATCAAGCTTTCTGATATGTCTGCTCTTCCACTGCTTTCCATATGACAAATTGTGCAAAACAGATTGCAGAGGTCTGGGAAGGGTCTGTATAAGGAGGAGTGGCTGGCTGAAATGAATTTTTATTCACTGTTAGATCTAAAGATATGAATAAACATCCCTGAGAGTCTATCTCTGCCTAGTATTAGATGTTAATGCTGGTTTTAATTTTAATTTAATTTTAATTTACTTTCCACTTTGAGGTGACTTCAGTAGTAATTTCCATTAATGTATTTACACTTTTATTTGCATTTATTTATTATATATACACCACCTTTCCTCTCCTCACCTTTCTCTACCCCTACCCTCCACATACAGCACTGTTGTTGTAAACACTTATGAATGCCTATAAAGCTGGATGGTCTGCTTTCAAGACCAATTTTTTGTAGGGATTCTAACCCAGCCTGTCACTTTTCACTGTCAGTCAATTAAAGTTCCTAATTCTGTGTTTAAAAATACAAATTATAAAATCATATGCCTGCTCCCCCACTGCTAGATGTTATACTTTCCCTGATTCCATTATCAGCACTTGTTTCTCCCGTAGAAGCTTATGCCTAGGTATTCATTAATGTACAGATTCAGTGAGGTAGGATAGACAAGCAGGGTGCTTATCAGCCTAGTGTTCTCATTAACATGCAAACACACAGAAGTATGGTAGGCAGTGGGGTGCTTGCTATTGACTTTAGGGCAGCCAGGATTTAATCTTCAGGCTTTGCAGATTATGATTAGTCCTGCATTTAATTTGCTGTGTGTATGCTTAGGTACTGGTTTTCAGGGACTGGCCCTTAATATAGCAAAAAATTCTAAGGCAAGATACTGTTTTGCCTGCTTTGTCTTGCTTTGAGAGGAAACACAAGTCTTTCTAGCTTTTTTTCTATCTAGAGTAGTAAAAAGGGATTTTCGATTAACCAAATAAAAAATATTCACCAAAAATATTGTTGAAGCTACAGAATTATATCATTCAAATCTTCAGTTTGGAATTGAAATGAAATTTCTTTTTTTATATATATATATTTCTTGGGGGGGGGTTGGGGGTTTTTTGTTTGGGTTTTGTTGTTGTTTACAGATTTCTTATGTAAGTACTGTTGCATTTACAATCCTTCCTGCTGTTTCAAGCATTTCCCATGGAGCAATCTGATTTTCATCACCTGTGGTTTTCTTTTTGCTCCAACAAAATCCAACAGGAAAATTACGTTTTTATTATTAATTACACTATTTGGTTCTAAGACTTATACATATGTAAGGCTCATTTTAAGTGTAGTGGCAGCACAAGGGGCAAAAGTTTTAAACTGAAGGTAGGAAGGAATTTTTTATGATGAGGGTTGCGAGACACTGGCACAGGTTGCCCAGAGAAGTCGTGGATGCTCCATTATTGGAAGGGTTCAAAGGCAGGTTGGATGGGGCTTTGAGAAACATGGTCTAGTGAAAGATGTTCCTGCCATGGCAGGGGGGTTGGACTAGATGATCTTTGAAGGTTCCTTCCAACCCAAACCATTCTATAATTCTGTGAAAATTTCCTGTTAATAACTGTGGGGTTGTTACATGAGCAAAGCTAATCTCATATCTAATATTTTGCATCATTATAAAGTAGTAGAAATTGCTCAGGTTAAGGAAATGATGGAATTGATATTTCCTCACTGTGCTAAGCCTGTTGACACTAACCCTTTGTTCAGTCGTAATTTGTGCTTTGCTGCTTTTCCAAAAAAGCTTTTCTTTTCATAAGAAGTTTTTGAGTTTTCTTCTTCAAGGCTGAAATTTTCACTATCAACTTTAAATAAAAATATGTATTCAGTTGTTTGGAAAATGTTTTGGGGAAATTTTTTGGCCACAGTGTCTTGAAGTTTTTTTTTCTTAGTGCAAATTCCGTTGATCAATTTATTCAGATATAGAGAAAAAATACCCATTTTCTAAAATCCTTATTTTTATAAAGAAAAACATCATTATCTTTCATGAAAATTTATTAAAAAATCAAGACCATCTGAAAAATCTTTCAAGAATTAATTCCTCTGTTAAATTATTTTTTTCAGGATGATGTGTACAACCTAGAGCACATATTGTAGAATAAACAAGCATTATTAAATGTGGAAATAAACATACACATTTGTTTCTTATCTTTCAAAATCTAATTTTTGGTGGGAGAGAGAGCTAGAACTTTACTTATAATTGTAAACAAGCATTCTTTTTGTGTGCCTATCCAGGAAAAAGGACACGCTTGCATAATTGTTAATTCAGACAGCCTATTCATAAAACCATTCATTGATTTTTTTTTTTCTTCTTTTTTTTTTCCCTGAGAATATAGCTTAATATCTGTTGATAAAGCAGCTTGCTTCCCCACAGATGGTAGCGCTGAAGCTACCCAAGAGCAGATGAGAAATTACAGAAAAGTAGATCTGCTTCATTTTAGGGGGAAAAAAATGAATAAAACATAGGCTGACTATTTGTTGTCCTAAACTATGCTTCATTCACCCTGAGAATTAATGACTGTGGCTTGAAAGTATAAATAACAAATTCAGTTTGTTTGGAAGGGCAAGGATTTCATTCATTGTGGGCTGCTGGATTCCAAATAGTTGGTCTGAAAAGATATGAGTACATAAACCCAAAGTTTTAAAAAACTTTAAAACTAGAAACTTTCTGCTTAGCTCTAAGGGTGAGGGGAAGATAATGGAGGACACACTGGAAAATTTACATTTTAAATAGATCTTGTTAGGCAAAGCCTCTGATTTGGTTCCTATTAATTCTGACACTTTCAGAGAGAAAAAAGCCTTTTTATGTTGGCTAAGGGTCTTACACTTTCACGTTGTCTACCTGCTTGGTTGGTATGCTGCTTTACATTAAATAATCTGAAGTTTACTAACATAAAAATGAATTCTTCCAAAATCAGAAAATATTCAGAAAAATTTGCACAGAGAGATGCGAACTTAATAAATAAATGCAGCAGCATTCCAAACGAACGGTAAACTCTCCAAAAGAATCTTGTCATTGGCAGAAGCAAGAGGATGAAGAATGGCAGTAAAAGAAACTGCTGTGTCTATCTTGAACTGGAGACTTCTGCTACACCTCAGAACTACTTGAACTAATGCATTAAATTAATGGATATTCAAAATTTTCTGTATATAATCTGTATGTAATCTATAAATTTTATATAAACACTGGGTTTTCTTCCTATCAGTAAATATATGTGTTTTCATTCATTTTATATCTCATCACTGGACATGGAACTCCATTTAAGGGTTCTACAACCGTTCTATGTGTGCTAGAGAAATGAAAGTGATTTTATAAACATCTGACAAAATAATGTTTATCAAAATAATGATGTATAAGGGTGTGGAAAAAATTATAAAACTCAAGCTATCTCAAGTTCCTACAGTACTTGAACTCTATTTAAATATATAGTTGCATATTTTGTGTAAGTAGCATTAGCATAAACCCAACAGCTTTCTGTTGCCTCTAGTTGTTATTTCTTAACTATTACTATAAATAAGATAGGGGCTATTTCTGTAAATGCAAACTAGCCTTCATTTCAGAGAGTCCTTTTACTTAGGGGTAATTCCAGGTAGATGTAGTAGACTAAGGACCATTTGTATAAGACAANTCTTTTCCCAAGTAACAAGCAACAGGACGAGGGGTAATGGCCTCAAGTTGTGCCAGGGGAGGTTTAGATTGGATATTAGGAAAAATGTCTTTACTGAAAGAGTGGTGAGGCATTGGAACAGGCTGCCCAGGGAGGTGGTGGAGTCCCCAACCCTGGAGGTCAAAAAATGCATGGATGTGACACTCGAGGACATAGTTTAGTAGGCATGGTGGTGTTGGGTTGACGGTTGGACTAGATGATCTCAGAGGTCTATTCCAACCTTACTAATTCTATGATTCTATGGTGGAAAAAGGAGATGAGGTGGTGAGCATATCTGAGAGATATAGCAGACATCGTTTGTTGTGAAAAGTCTTAAGGTGATTCAGGTTGAACGGCTATTAAGATCCCAGGTTTATTTAATACTTGTCCACAGAAGGAATTAGTGCAGGATGGTTCGCACACTGCAAATTATGAACTGCCAAGAAGCTACACCCTAAAAGGGTCTTTGATTCTTGTCAACCCTCTAGGGGCTGAAGAATGGCGTACAGCACCATCCGTGCTCTGTTGTCTGTCGGGGCCCACCTCTCTTCAGACAATTCACTGGCATGCTATCTGCTGCTATAGTTTCCAAGTCTGTTTTCCAAAAGTGCTTTTAGTTTGTCTGCCAGAATACCAGCATCTGGAAAATCGTGGCCAGAAGCAGATTGTAGGGAAGCTGTAAATAACTATTCTACACCTTTCAGCTGGCAGAAAGGCAACTTCCTATAGATAAGACTCTCATCTCTAGAGTGTTTAAATCTAGGTGAAATTTAGATTTCATTAGCTAGAATGTTTATTTCACTTTACTGGCTAACTAGAAAAAAATAATATCAATTTTCATTAACCTGTTCTATTTGCTTGCTCAGGTTAGAGCAAGCAAAATTAGAGTTCCAGAAGAAATGCAGTCATTATTATAATTAAAAAAAACCCTATATATTCTTAGCTATTTTAATAATTTATTTGTAAAGAAAAGCCTTACTTATCTTTACATAATACCTAAAGTAAAAGTTCTACTGGATCTCCATAATAGTGGAAGAAATGAGAAAAATAATTTTGTTAAAAATGTTCATTGTATATTCAGAATAATTCTTTTTTGATCTGAAAGCAAAGCTAATGCTGTTATTTATGTTTTTCAGTGAAATAATTAAAAACGTACACAATAATGAAGAAATCATAAGGTCAAGTTAACCTATTGTTATAGAATATATATATATATTTTCAGAGCTATAACAAATACTGAAATTCACACTTTCGGCATTGGGGAAGAACCACGAAGACTCAATTTGAATGCATTGAAATAAAAGCACTTGTGATAGTGTTTCATTCTTCCTCCCATTCTCTTTGACAGTTGCCACAGGAGCCATTCTCAGGGAGTGACATCTCTGTGCTTTTTTACAGGATAATTTAAGACCATTAACATTATTTTTCTTAGTCTGTGGCTCCAGCTGCTGCAATTTGTCTTCGAGATTCATGAGTACTAAAATTCAATAAATTTAATTTAAAATGATGGAATATATTGCCATTCATTTACAAATGAGAAAGAACTGCAATAAACACAGAGGAAAAATAACTGGAAGAAATGGATGGTGTAATCATGCATATGCCATTGCCAGCCTGATCTCCTCAGGCTGTCTGTGTGCTTTTCTGCTATATCAGTCAATCAAATGATACTGTATTGGAAAAGCTTCTTGGGATATTAAGCAATACATTTCAAATTATATTTTTGTGACTTTTACACATGCAGAGTGTTCTGGTGCAGCTGTACTGAGTTTTGTCCATTTTTATGTGTGCATACTTGCATCAGACCCTACCAGTCAGAGCATGAAGGTCTAATAGCTCAGCTCCCCCAGCATCAAATTGCATGCTCCCCTGAGATCTTGTTTCCCACTTTGTCTGCACTGTATAAGACTGACACTCTCATTTTGTAGTCAGTGAATATCACAGACTTTCAGGCCAGATCCTGATTTCCATCAAAATGAAAGAAGTATATAAGGCTACTCTGGATTTATATTGGAGTGTGCAAAGAGAATGTTATCTTTTGATTTCAAACAATGGAGAATACTACAAGCTGCTTTTTATCATCATGTGACTGCTTGAAAGTCGTATGTTGCATTTTGCACTTGGCAGTCAAGTTAGCAGGTGCTGTGCTTTCTTGTAACACAAGACTTCTCAGTCTAGAACTCACCTATCCCAACCTGACTATTTAAAAGGGATTGTATAAATATGAGTGAAGGATTCAGTATCCGATGTCCGAATTTTATATTCGGTTCTGCCAAATGTCTTCTTGTCCAGTTTCTCAGCTACTTACCTTGTTTAATAAAAAAAAGAAAATTAAGCCCATTTAACTCCAGACCAGAGTTCTGGTTCTCACTCTCATCCTTCACACAGGCAACTGCAGTCCACTTGGTCAGGAAGCAGATCTAGCTGAGGACCAAACTGTGAAAGCTCTTTCTGTTGTAAATTGCTGGCGAGTTGATCTGGCTCGCTGAGAACCAGGGTGAGTTTCCTGAGCAGACTGACTGCGTAGCTACTGGAGCACTAGGGCTGGTGCAAAGCATCCAAGTGCTCTGGAGACAGATTGACATTATCTGTTCTGAAACTGTACATACCTTACAAAATCTCTTGCTGGAGGTTTTCTCCTCTGTGTTTAGACAGTATTATTGGGACAAGATGTGAAATGTGGCTGTGGATTTATACCAGGGTCTTTTCATCATGACTTTAGTTAGTAGCCATTAGGATGCTGACTGCTCTGTAAGAGAAGCAGGGAATCAGTTGTGGTCTTTCTTGCATCATGGTGAGCCATGCCATGCTGGATCTATAAAAGTCTGTGCATTAAAACTGGCAACCCTGTCACATTTAGGTTTTAACAACAACTTTTCTAATAAAAACTTCTAATAAAAGACAATCAGCAAATTCCTGATCAGCTTTGTGAAGCATAGTTAGTTAATAATATAAGCAAACTGGGTCAGAGGCAGGGCTATGTGTGTCATACCATAAGATTTGCTCGTGATTTCTGGAGAGTTCAGGTTTGGATCAAATCTTGGTGCAATTTCACTTGGCAGCAAGAAGCAGATGTTAGGGTTGGGGTTTTTTTTTGTTTTCCCCTGGTAGGTTTTTTGTCCTAAAGTCTCTTCAAGTTCATACATAGAACGTTCTTGGTAATTGGCAGTTACATATTTTTCCCTAAAATCATTTTTGAAAAAGTTGGAACAGTTCTTGAAATTTTCTTTCAAATTCTCCAGAAGGAGAGACCAAGCCTGAGAGGTGATAACCTGGGAAATGATAATGCAACACTTCAGCAAAATTCTAGGCAACAGAAAACTGTTGTATGTTCTTAGTCTATGAACCACTGCCAGCCTCAACAATAGTTCTGTAGAAATACGTTCTCCAAGCAGTCATATAGGGAATAGCATGCTCCACAGGAGCCATAGAGTGCAGGCTGGTTCATGCTATGCATATTAATATTTCATAATGAAGTGCATAGAGATTTGGGGGATTTTGAAGCATGTATATAAATTTACATCTTGAACTTGTACTGTAGATAAAGAAAGACTGTGCTCCACATTTAATGTGCAATATATACTTTCTTATATAATTAATCACTGTCTTCTAACTGAATAAAATAAGGCATCCTTTCACCACTTAAAAATACCTATATTTTACAGCAATGCATTCCTCAAATTTATCATGTGTGGTTTTTTTTTTTAATTTAAATGATCAAGATTTAATTGTGTAGCACCCTTATCTTTAGAAAACACAGTTTTCTAAAGAATCAATTTATTTTTAGACTCCTTTTCTGGAATCTGTAGCTAAGGCCAGAATTTATATGATTTCTAAACTGCATCCTTGGTAGTCAGGGAAGCAAATACATAAAGATAGATGTATTCCTGAAAAATGTGAAGTGAGAATTGGCAGTATGAGTATGGAACCATGGGGATAAGTAATGTTAGATGCAACTAAAACATGTTCAATGGAGGTGAATACAGCTTGTAGAGCTTGAGGAAGAAAGAAACCTTACTGTTGAAAGAATTAATCAAAGTAGGATTGATAGAACAATAGGATCAGTCATTCTTGATGTCATACTGAAATAATGCTAAATGAAATATTGGATGTGTCTTTATTGGTTTTTATTTTATTTTTGCAAAGCAGTGAGAGAAATCTGACAGAGAAAAGAATGATCATTTATCCTAAATTCTTATCTCTAGTACGGAAGGCTAAACTTCTGCCTACAAGTCAATATGTCAAACAATATCTGTTTGATCAAAACCAGGAAGGACCATTGTAGATTCCTTCAATCTCTATCATGATATTTTTTTTTTCCTACCCACCTCAAGCTAAAACCTTGCCTGCTTGCCACTTACAACGTTAACAGCAGCTGTTGATGCATAGGCTGACTTCTCCAGTGAACTATTGCTAGAAGAAA
The DNA here is from genome assembly GCA_013400535.1 of Scopus umbretta. Taxonomy (NCBI): domain Eukaryota; kingdom Metazoa; phylum Chordata; class Aves; order Pelecaniformes; family Scopidae; genus Scopus; species Scopus umbretta. The sequence continues at coordinate 4,369 of VZTL01050501.1, read as the reverse complement.
TGGCAGAATACACAAACAGGAAACTCTAGCTAGGCAGAGAGCTCCATGTAGCTTGTGATCTTTCTGTGCATGGTCAGAAGCTTTTACTTCCTTTGGCTTGGGTAGAAAATAGTAGATGTTGCGGAATCGACATGAAAAAGGGGTTCCCGCTATAATAGTCCAAAATTTTAATCAAAGAAATTCACAATTACAGTTTTTTCTATTATTTGCCTATTGTGCACATGTCAAAATTAGTATATAGATGTAATGGAAACCATATTTTCTTAAATACTTCTCTAGAAACAAAAGAGGAAAAATAATGTTTCTTGGATCCTTATTTTCCTAACTCTCCTTTTTCTTGGTGTATTTATGTACTAGAGTTCAATTTGTATCAGAACAGGGCTGAATCCCTAATGGCCTCTGCTATTTTTTCCCTGAGATATAAAAAGAAGTGCTTATGGTGTTGTAAAGGTCAGATTGAGGATCCTGAATTCTCTTTTCACTGGCTTTGGTTTTCCTCTAGTATTATTCCATTACCTTCTGTGTGTTCATTTCTGATTTAAAATTCTGTATGAGGAAATTAAAACCATAAGATCCAATGCAAGAAGTGAGGCAACACACTTTGGAACTCAGTTCTTCTCTGCAAATAGCTTCTGTTCCCAGGCATTTATATTTTTTATTCCATGTGCTGTAAATGTCACATGGTTATTAATGTAGTCAGAATGCAAACACAGCAAAGTATATGCATTTTTAGTTATTAAACAGGCTACTTATAATGATGATTTTATGGCTTATGAATGAGGATACAATTTAGCAAGTATGTCTAAAGTTAGGCATGTCAGTAATTCCATTATTCTGATTTTTCAGATATGATATCAAATATTAAATTGTAATGCAGCAGAATGTAGAATTATCTGTAACATCAGAATTAACTCAGGTCCTGAAAACAGTATAGTTACCTGAGCACAACTCTAACCTTGTCTAATTTACTTGGCTGAGAAATCAAGCTGAGCTTTTCAAGGTTCTGCCCTTGCCTATCTTCATTCTGTAGCAACAGGTGTCATAAGCATCTCCTGTGTTTCCATGAGCACAGTGAAAAACACAGTAAGTTTGTATGGCAAAAAGAGCTTTGCTTATGTCCCCTTTACTCTGCCACAGGCACAGTAATTTTCTTTAATGATATTTAATGTTCCCCTTTACATTATTTGACAGTATCTAGCAATTTAGTCTGGACAGCAGAATCTAAGTGTTTAAAAGACCAAGTAATTAACTCACTGTTAGTAGGATGCAGAAGTAAATCAAACCCAAAGGCTAATCAAAGCCCAGACCTTAAAGAGGGTTCAAATCATCATTTTAGAGGTTAGTGTTATAGTTACAAACAGACCTCAAGCTTTAATGGGATATAGACATCATGTAATAATCTAGCATGCACCCTCACTGAGTAGTGAGGTAGTTTAGGACAAAGGTCTTCCTGGAGAGTAAGTAATCCAGGTTCTTCTATTGTACTAACCTTCATCTTGGTAACTGCATTCAGTAGTTTGAAAGATCTATAGTCATGGAGGGCATGCAAAGACTAATTCTGGTAATATCAATGTTTGTAAAGTTAGTAAATTGTATCTCAATTCTATTTCTAAATGCATTCTATTTTGCAAAGTTTTTATAAGTAAAGCCATGAAAAATACCAGAAATGCTGAGTGTATGTTGGCTAATTTAACTGCTGTACACAGGTGTGTGAAAACAGGCATTTTGGCTGTTTCTTTTTTATTTAACATTTATTAAGTTTGTTTCTCATTTTTGGGGCCAATGGCATTAAATGGGTATCACACCATTTATGTATCTGTATAGGAAGATCATCGTTAATCATGCTTTGTCTATATTGTTTGTACATAGTAAGGTTCTTTCTTTTCTCCTAAGAATAAACTTCTGTTGTTTCTGCTTGTAGAGTCACTTTTAATAGAAAATTTTTCTGTGGTCAACTTGTCTAGTTAGCAAATGCTTTCTGAAATTTCTTGGGGTGAGTTGAAGGACTAGAGCTGTGACATGTATGCCAAAAATGGGCAAGATAGAACATTTGGAGTGACTTAGTTGGAAAAGAGCATTTAGAAAATTAATTAGGAGAAAGACCTAAGAAAATAGGAAGAAGTCTGTGTGGCTGAAAGTATAATAGTATTTTTTTAAGGCTGCTGGAGAACTTGGTCAGATAAATCTTCTTGAGTTCAGGAAGGCACTTCTCAGACTCTGGCTGTCAATGATACGAATGCATATTTGGGATGTAACAAATCCGTGTTCACAGTCTTATTTTTGGTTAAGCAGAGCAATAACTGCACTGGAATTGCCTGCCTTGCAGGTGATGTACTAAGCTCTTCTAGCAGGATTCCAATATCTGGAAACATTGCAGTTTTAGTTTAGTATTAAAAAGTGCCAAGTTCTCATTTTATTTCTTTCTCTTTCCATCATATTTTGTAGAACAGATTCATACTTCTGCAAGGTTATCAGTTCAAATCTGCTTCATGGTGATAAATATCAAACCAATCTGATCATTTAAGTAAAAATGAATTACCTGTTTAGTCTGGCAATAAGTAGTGACGACAAGACTTAAACAACTGTGGACCTCTAAATAAGCACTTGCCGCTAATCAAAGCTCTTCTGTAAATAGGTTAAAAGAGAAATAATCTGCTGTGTTTGCCTATTTCAGTCCTGAATAAGCCCACCATTAATCTGTCTATAGAAAAATGCACATATATCAAAGGAGATACACAAGTATATATCTAGAACAAGGTATATGTGAATCAGGCCTTTATTCTATTCTTGGGGCAAAGAGAGGATTTTATCCCCTGAAATTCTTACGATAACACAGACAATATATTTTCTTTTAAAAAGACAATACTATTCAGAAAATATTTCTTGCTTCCCAGGAACACTTCCCCCCCTCGTTTTTCCCACTGTTATAGCTTAAAACAGATGCGAGTACTACACAGAAGATCTTTAGGCAGTGATTTTCTGGGTTATTTCCGTATCTGCAAAGTATTTCCTTTCAGTTTTGTAGATGTTGGTACCCAGATGTGTCAGATGTTTCCATTTCTGCCTCTAGGACTGGAGTCTCAAAACACAGCTAATACATCAATAGCAAGTGTGTCCTTGGGGGTGACTGAGTTCCATCAATTAACGGGACCATATGCTGAATATAAGAAGCGGCTTTTCCCTTAGTGCTGATGGCTTGAGTAATTTTGGCAATGGTAATACTCTCCTGGTATATTAAAAGCATATATCCTTAGAGATATATAACACTTCTAAACTAGCTGACTTCAAGAAAATTAAGCTTGATTTCCACTTGTAGTTCAATGTAGCTTAAGAGGAGAACAAAACCTCTAATGCTTTAAGTAGACTCTGCTTTATCCTTGCTTTTATATCAGTGCTTCACTATTTTTACTGCTAGAATTTTTTTCTAATGTCTTGCCTGAATGTCACTTGCCTTCTTGCAGTGCACAAAAGTATCCTGCTCACTCTGAACACAGAGAACAGACTATTCTAAAACAGCAAAAAAAGGAAGCAGTAAACTCAGATTTTGAGAAAGAGAACACATGGGGCTAAGTAAGAAGACAGATAATAAGTGAGCAGCACATCAGACCTGGGATGAGATTTTGAGAGGAGAAGCTATAAAAATGTACTAGCCTGTAGGGAAATATGTTACCTACCTGCCTTGCTGAAACTGGAATATCGCTTCTGCTTGTTTGCCATCCTTAGGATTCTCTAAGAGTATTTTCACTGTTTGCAGTAAGAAACCACTTAAAGGAGGCCTAATTCTGGGAAAAAAAACTGATAGTTATATCCTCTCATTGCTAAGAAAACAGAAATAGCCTATTGCTGGCAGTCCTGCAATATGGTACCTGCTACAATGCAAACAGCGGCAGAATTTTGTTACAGGTCACAAGTTTCTGTGTCCTTGAAAATCTCCACAGGAGTGCATACATTGCTCTTCATTTGCAAATTGTTAAACTGTTACCTTTCTGGTGTTACCTTATATTATCCTAATTTCTTTAGCTTGTAATAGCTGTGACCTATTTACTTTGAGGTCTAAATCATCTTGGTTTAACAGAGGCATGGTTACCTGGGGCAGTTTCTATTCCCTCTAGTAGTATGCTTTTATGATTATGATGTTTATAAGCCTCAAGCAAGTGGTTGGGAGGACAACGCAGCACTCAACTCCAGATGGCCCAGTTTTAATGCTACTATTGTGACTTTTTTTTTTTTTTTGAACATATTTTTCTTTCTTGTTTGCACAAAATGCATTTCTTGCTACAAGAGATTTTTCTGTGATTTTAATTTTATAATGAGGTATTCTGCGGACTGCTTCACTCATGTTTCTTTCTTAGTATAACTTTTAAAGACT
>VZTL01050499.1:0-17908 GCA_013400535.1 Scopus umbretta | reverse complement strand
CCGTTATCCCCTACATATAGTGAGCAATTTAGTAATTTCCTGGAAGTCTATTAAAATCATGCATCAAAAATTTTAGGTATGAAATAGTAAATTCCATCATGAGATTAAATCCTTGTTCTGGAAATGTGTATTCACATTGTCACAAAAACAACACTAACTACTACCTATAGACTGCCTGGCTGCCAGCAATTTTTTGCAAATGTGTTCAGAATATATTACTAGGTTTAAATAAATGATTGTTAAGTTTTCTTAATGACTGTCTGGATAACTAGCAATTTTTCAGCTGAACAGTGAATTTTCTTTTTTTTTTTGTTTAATTTTTGAGCTTAATTTTTACTTTGTGGAAGGAATTAATTATATGTAGTATTCTGTAAGACAGTTTAGCATGTTTATGAACTATTTATGTATTTTATTTTACATAAAAAGTATATATTTATGCCAATATTTGAAAGTGAACTAAAAGAGAGTTTCCAGCCAATCTCTAGAAGACAGAGAATGTGAGAAAATAAAACCAGAAAAGAAAATTAAGATAAAAACTGGGAGAAAGTATAGGCTGGTGGACATCTCCATACAGGAAAGCTTGATCTGAAAACTGCATTAATATCTTTTTCCTTTGATAGAGAAGTACAGATTTCTGACTACTCAGTTTTAATTACTCGTGAAAACTATGTGGGATATCGTAATCCATTTTATATGTTATATATGACATATTATATATTCAAAGCAGAAGTTCTGCAGTGAATCTGAAAATATGTCAATCCCCTTAAGTAGAACGTACACAAGTGACTTATAAATTGACTTATATTTGAGCCAAAGGATAACTTATATTAGCATCAAATCGTTGGCAGACAAATAGATACCATTACTGAAGTTCCGTGCAATCACAAAACTGAACATAGCTGTTTCCCTAATAAAATAAAAAAGTTTTTATAACATTTCTCCAAAGTTAATTTTAATTAATAATACTCTCAGCTATACTATCTCTCTGTTGTGGTTTAACCCAGCAGGCAGGTAAAAACCACACAGCCACTCACTCACTCTCATCTTCCCCAGTGGGATGGGGGAGAAAATCATGGAAAATAAAGTAAAATTTGTAGGTTGAGATAAAGACAATTTAGTAGGACAGAAAAGGAAGGGAAATAATAATTATTAATAATAATAACAACAACAACAACAGTAGTATACCAAACAAGTGATGCACAATGCAATTGCTCACCACCCACTGACTGATGCCCAGCCAGTCCCCAAGCAGCGATTGCTGCCCCCTGGCCAGCTCCCCCCAGTTTCTATACTGAGCGTGACGCCATATGGTATGGAATAGCCCTGTGGCAAATTTGGGGCAGCTGTCCTGGCTGTGCCCCCTCCCAGCTTCTTGNTTTTTTTTTTTTCTATAACATTTCAAATGAGAAAAGATTTATTCATAACTAAATCTACTGTTACCAATAATCATTGAATTGTCACTATGCTTACTTGAATTTTGTAACCCTTTGAAGTTAATTTTGTTTGAAGTAAAACTCCACTAAACAGTAATTTAAAATGTACTGGCATGTCAACTAACAAATTAGAAAGACGCACCCTTTCTGGGGTCTCTACTATCTGCAGATATATCATTTAAGGAGCATATTCTGATATAGTAAAATAGCAGTAATATGAACCTTTAAATAGTAAGGTTCATAAAGATATGCCTTATGTAGCTTAATCTTTCTGATCAGCCAAGGTGAGAAAGAGAAAAGAGAAAGTGAGTTAAGAAACGTGATATGAAGAAACTCAGAAACAAATCAACAGGAAAAAACTTCCCTTGACAATGTTTGTTCTCAAAGAGTAGTTTCAAGCTGGTGATCTGAAACAGTCATACATACTCAGGCTCCTAAAACATCAATGGAAAACACAACATGTACAGTACATTAACTTCCAATTTAAAAATTTAATTGGTATGTTTAATAATGTTAATGACTTTTCAAGTGCAAAAAAACTATACACAGGAAATCACTATGCTTATGCTGAGATCCTAATAGAAACTAATCTATTAAATAATGAAGCAGTCATGCTCAGGCAGCATAAAATATTTACGTGCAGAAATGATTTTCTGCAAGTTTTGGTGGTTTCGTTTGGGGTTTGGGTTTTGTTTTGGTGGGGTTTTTTTGGTTTTTTTGGGGGGGGTTGGTTTTTTTTTTTCATTTTTTTTTTTTCTCCCTAAAATATTAGAATATGCAGCATAGCTTTCAAAATAGCAATTCTATACTTTTATTGGTTAACAGACAGGAATATTTCGTGTAGATAAAGGATACACATTCTTTGTTAATTCTGAGGAGTTGTTTTAGATATAATAGCTCCAGCTACACCAGTGGGAAGAGAGGTAACTCTTCTGATAATGTGGATTGTCATATAAGAACAGAAGTTTGTTCACACTGACATGTACTACTTCTTGGCTTGAGACATTAGCATAGTGAAAATGCTCTGTCAACCTTTTAACTTGGCTTCTGGGATAACAACAGTGTTGCCATCAGGACAGGCAGTCCATCACTTGTGCAGTTAAGACTGAGTCCTTTCATTTTTTTTTTCTCACCTTCCAGTATTTTTTTTTTTGTGTGTTTTGTTATGTCAGTTTAAGTTTTTATTAACCCAAATAATTTTTTGCTGTGCCTTAATTTTGTATCTTTATTAACTGACTTATTTTCTAAATCTTTCACAAACACACCAAAACACACAAAACACTGCACGGATCTCTGTGGGATTTTACTAGTAACTGCCTTCTGTAGCATAAAGACTGTTGTTCAACTCTTTAAATTCCTACCTTTTATCCAGTTTTTAATCCACAAGACCGACTTCCCTGTTATCACATAGTTGGTGAATTCCTTACAGAGCCTTTGCTGAAGCACCATGTCAAAGCTTTCTAGAAAGGCTACCATGCTTTATTAACTAGATCTGCCTGTCAGCAGTCTCAGGGAGCTCTAATAAACTTGTGAGGCATCGTTTTCAGGTAGAATACTAGTGTCAACTGTTTTGCATTGCGTCATGTGTATAGATACATATACAATGATTTTAAACAAATTTTCATCCCAATATTTATTGAGAATTTTAGAAAACATCTTAACATTTTTTTCTTATTTTTTTTTTTTCAAAAGACTCACTTTGGGAGACTCACTCATTTTGGATGAGGTAATGGCCCAACATGAAGTAGTAGCCTAGCAGTTTATCATCCCCCTAAATACCCTCATCATAGGGTGATATATCTGTGATATAGTTTTAATATTGCATCTGCAGTTTTCACAAAGAAAAAAAAAATACAATATTTGTCTCTAAAAATACCATGTGAAAACCCTGGCAGAAGCTGAAAAGCAAAAATTCTCTGTTAAGAAGAATTAGCCAAGGAAAGAATAAGATAAATCAGAAAGCAGAAAAACATTATTATGCCACAGGCCATAGTAACAGTGTGCTCAGATGTTGAATGTAGTTTCTAATTCTGCTCACATCCACATCTCAACTCCTCCTTTCTCCCCTATTCCCAGATAGAGCAAAAGCTAAGAAACATGCACAGAGCAAGACAGATTGTAAGCTCAGATTTATTAAAAAAAAAATTAAAAATCCTTAAAAAGATTTAAAACTTTTGTCAGTTTTGAAATTATGCATCTCAGAAAGAATACAATCACATTTTTAAATCATGTAAAATGTGAATGATGTGAATTGATATGAACAGGACTTTGTTATTTATTATTATTACACAGAACTTGGCTGTATCATATTAAACTTGAAGAAAGAAGCTTTAAAACAAAGGGGCAGAAAAGAATGGGGTTTACCATGCAATGGTTTCCCAAACTAAACGGTGTTAAACTGAATTATTATCATGTCAGAACACAATTAGATGGTTAGGTGAAAAATTATTCAAGCTCTGCTGAACAGTATGACCACAAAATTTCTTATTTGTTGTAGATTTGGAGAACAAAACTATATCTTTTGAAGGGAATCCTGCTTATGTCTTGTAAATGTATCTTGAAAAGAGGAAATGATAATTTTCAGAATGGAAAAAGATCACTACTAAAACCTGTGGGGCTTTGCACTTAAACGGCTAGAAGACTTCTGCTTTTTAGGACTACATTTCATCCATGCATAGTAATCAAAAGTAATTGATGTGAATCAGAAAAATGCTTGAAGCATTTTGGAATTCTTCCCCCCAGGCGTTTGATTTTTTTTTTTTTTTCATAAATCTCACAATTTTCCACAGTAAGATACAACCTAATAAATCTTTAAGGTGAGAAATGTATTAGAACAGAAGCATATTTGTTTTTTTTTTTTTTATCTTAGGGCCTCAGTGCTGTTCAAAATGTTTTATAAACAGTTTACACATTCTTGAGGAAGTATGTTACACTATTTTGAAGAAAGGTTTGATCAAAGTTCATCAGTCTGTTTAAATAAATTGATTAAAAGATCTGGATTCAAGAAATTGCTTATAGGCTTTTGTTTATCTCAGATGAAGTTCTAGTTCAAGATCCCCTTTGAAACCACTTAGAGAATTAGTGTCTCATGATCTTGCTGTTAATGAAATAAAATAAATCAGCTTTAAACTGGAACTCACTGACAACCTTGACATCGGATAACCTTTCCTTCTTTTTTTTTTTAATTTTTTATACTAAATTTATGCTTCTGAAAGATCCTGTATCAAGAGCCCCAGGAACTGAAATTATTTTTGGATTGACAGAACAGATAATGCAAACGGTTCAGAGAGCATTGGTGATCCTGTGCTATCCTGGCAGGATATCTTGCCTTTACCACATTGAAGTATTCTGAAACTGAAATGGTACATAAAATTTCCTGTCCTTGCCTATGCTTAGTAGAAATATTTAGGGCTACAGTTTGAAAGTTTTAAATGTATTCTTGTTTTGAGGGCCTGCTCTTTAAAAACTGGTAGTTTATTTTCAAAGTAAATTTTAGGCCAATAGATTCTGAGCTGTTGTCAAAAGCTATGAATAATCTCTAATGCTTATAATATAAAAACAAGGAACATATAGTCACAGAATTATAAAAAAGTGTTGTCTAAAAGAGTTCACTGAGAAAGTTTTCTTTTTCTTTTAATAACATCTGAGCTAATTAACTAGAGCTGTTAATTGTATTGATACTTAAAATAAAAAGCACAACAATTTTAAGTATTTCCTTTATAAGTGCTCTCATGTTTAATAGTTGAATTAATTTTTTCCTTGTTTTTTTTCAGACTTGCTTTTGATGTTAGATTTTTTCTCATGTTTTCTATCGAAGGTCTCCAGGTTTCAGACTTAATGTTCTCATGGCATTTTTATTCCCCATTTTGTATTAGAAACCCCCACTAATTGTTTCTGATACTGCTAATATTTTAAAATAAATTAGTACTGATAGTAGTAGGAGCTACTTCTTCCATTTTGGAATGAAATTTTCTAAACTCCTAATGATATTAAAAAAGAAAAGGAAAATGCAGAACTATATTAAATGAAACATAAAACAGAAAATTACTATTATGTATAAAAATATTTGGTGAAAATCTACAGACTAAGTCATGGAAAAAAATGAATGAAACCACTGTGATTTTTAGAGTAAAATAAATATTAAGTCTACATTTACAAAAAGGCTTTATATGTGGCATCAATATTTGGATATCCAATCAGAGATTACCAAAACTGCTTGCACAAAAATGCAGCCTCAAAACAATGAACAGGAAACTGGAAATCTCTATATCCTGTGTTTTATCTGTAAAGTCATATTATTTGTTTTTCACTTCCTTCTCTTCAAAATTCAAAACACTTCCTGCTTTAGTTGGGTCTGGCTGAGATGGAGTTGATTTTCCCTATAGCAGACCTCATGGTGCTGTGCTTTGCATTGGTAGCTAGCAAGGTGTTGATAACACACTAGCGTTTTGGCTACTGCTGAGCAGTGCTCACACAGTATCAAGGCTGTCTCTCCAACATTTCCTCCCCCCTCACCAGTAGGCCAGGGGTGGGCAAGATCCTGGGAAGGGACATAGCCAGGACAGCTGACCCAAACTGACCAAAGGGCTATTCCATACCATATGATGTCTGCTTAGCGACAAAAGCTAAGAGAAAGGAGAAGGAAGGGGGGCATTCACTATTTATGACATTTGTCTTCTTGAGCAACTGCTAGGCATACTGAAGCTCTGATTCCTAGGAAGTGGCTGGACATCGCCTGCTGATGGGAAGTAGAGAATAAAATCTTTGTTTTTGTTTTTATTCCATGCCCAGCTTTTGCTTTTGCTTTTATTAAGTTGCCTTAATCCACAAGGGTTTTGGGTTTTTTTTTTTCCATCTTATTTTCTCACCCTTGCTGTCCTGCTGAGGAGGGGAGTGATAGAATGGCTTGGTGACACCTGGACTCCAGCCAAGGTCAACCAGCTGCACAGTCTTTAGATGAACTTGCATAACATATTTTGGAAAAGTCTTTCCAAACCAATAGAGTTTGATCAAAATAAAGTACTAAAACAATTTCCCACCTAACTCCAAACAATACATACTAGTGCAATACACTATGTGTTAGCATGCCTTCAAATAAATTTACCCTAAACCCCAACAATATTAGGTCAGCAGGATTCAACTGGACTCTAAACTCTACGGAGAAAAATCTAAAGGCTTTATTTGTTAGCATATCATTAATGCCTTGAAATAGCGAAAGACTCTGAATTAAATTACATAAATTCAAGTGGTAACAAAGAGATACTTAACACTGGAGATCATTATAGCATGAAGACAGTACTGATAATATTATTATTACCTTCTGACAACAAAAATAGAAAGTTAAGAACAAGTGCCTTAAGATTTCAGAATGTAATTCATTCATTGCTGAGGTATTAACGAATGACAGTATTACAGTGATATGTAGAGTTCAGAGTGGGAATAATACTCTGAAGCCTTAACTATCTAAGTGAAATCAGAATGCATAATTCAGGGGTATCTTAAGCTTACTTCAAATTAGAGAGAGCAAAAAATTTCAAACAGCTTTACACGTGTGAGTTAATAGGTAACTAGACAAATCTGAAAGCTTTTGACTTCAGAATACACATGTTCTTTGTCACGTCTCTGCCCACATTGTTCCAGAAATGTTCCAGAAGAATGCAGTATTATCTTGATTTTCTAAATCTAAAATTACATATTATTCTCAAATGAAATAACGTAAATATCTTGGGTTTTTGATGTTGAGTTCTGTGTTATATGTGCTGGATATTGAAAATCTAAAGCTAGAGAGAGCAGCCTACATAGAATTTTGTCATTATTCCAGCATGAATGATATCAACACAAGTGGGTGAAAGAAAAAAAAAAAAGGAAATAAAATTAATGTAAAGTAGGTGAATTTACATCACTAAGCATAATTATCAACCTTTACTCTCCTAAATACCTTTAACAATCTGGACATACCACTCTCAGCTCTTTGAGGTTATTCACCTGACCAGATGTAAATGCCTATCATGTAGATCCTCTCATCTGAAACATTGTTTTCCATATATGCAAGAGAAAGAAATAGACATATGCTAAGATTAATTGAGTCTCAGAAAAGAGACAGGTGTAAAGGTAAAATTTTAAAAGTTAGGACCATGTCCTGTGGGCAACTGTCCAGCCCTTGCCTCCATTCTATGATTCCCTTTTATTTAGCAGTACAGAAGTAGCTTTTGTGAATGAGCTCTTCTGTCTTCTCTCTTTGAGAACAATTCAGCTCCTTAAATGGGAATCTAAACCGACAACTTTCCTCTCAGTGGACTGTTACACACATCACAACACAAATGATTATCTGACTGCATTATGACATATGAACACACAAGAAAAACTTTTTAAAATCAATAAGTAAAATAGGTTCTCTCATTTACACAATGGTCCTTTCATCTCTTTAGTCACTCAGGCATGCAATGCTATTGCTCTGTGTACTGGGTCTGGCTGTGATGGAGTTGATTTTCTTCATAACAGCCTGTATGATGGTGTGCTTTGTGTTTGTGGCTGTAACAGTGTTGATAACACAGCAGGCTTTTGGCTGTTCCTGAGCAATGCTTGCATAGCATTGAGGCTTTCTCTTTTTTCTTCTCTGTGCCTCCTCAACAAGCAGGCTGGGGTGGGCAAGAAGTTTGGACAGTTGATCTGATCCACAGGACTTCTCAACTTCCTTCCCTTTTCCCTCTGTTCCATGGGAGAGGGAGGGAGGGAGCAGCTGTGTGAGTGTTTGGATGGTAACTGTGGTCAACTCACTGCACTCCAAAACAGTAGCATCACTTCGTACAAATAGTTTAATTGTATTGTCTGTCTAAATTAAAGACACAAAAGATTATCTAATCTTTTATGGTTTCCAGACATAAATTAAACATTTTTAAAAAAATAGAGCACTCCAAATTAATGGGACATATTTAACTGTAATTTTAATGCTTTCAAATTTAATAACTTGATGTTGTTATTACATATTTACATTGAGACAAGTGGGGTCAGAATCTGATTTTATTGCCTCTGGACTAAAAAATTCCATTACAAGGGGCTTCTACCATGTTCTATGCAGAAAGTTAATAAATAAAACACTTTCTTAATCTTTGTAGGGTATGAAATGAAAGCAATACCATGTTGATTCTTCATAACATATACCAGGACTTTGCAAATGTTAGTTTTGTTCAATAGCTTTATATTTGATACCTATCTTAAGGATGCTCTATTTTTCACAGTGTCTTTCATTTGCTGTTTTGAATCTTAGGAAATTGTGAAGCCTGGCAGGTATCTTCTGTGTCACTGAGCCTAGTGTCCAGCTGGGAAATGGACTGTATCTTTTCCTGAAAGGTCAAAAACTATTAAAGCACCATTGAACATTTTTTTTAGTGATGATCCTTTTATTCTTTAAGATGAATGCAGTACATGAAACCATTACTTTACACAAGCTATTATATTTTTTACTTAACTAGTAGGTCACAGTGAAACTGCTATTTTGGTGATGTGAAGAAAAAGCATGTCTTTGATGGAGTGTTTTCCAGGGTTAAAGGAAATCTTAGATGATACAAAGCAAGCACTATATCTTTCTAATCACCACCATCCCAAGCCCTAATTCAACATCTATAATAAGTTTCTGGAGTACATGAGTAAACTACAGACAAAGTCAAGATACTCAAATATGTCTTAGGGACTTAGTACACATATAGTTATATTGAAATTTCATTCTTTTGATGAATGTTTTCCCCTTTCTTCTCTCTTATCCTTATTTTTGAGAAGGCTGGTCAGCTACAGCTAAAGATCAAACCACTGGACTAATGAGATCCCAATGGATTGATCAAAAGAGGTAGGGAAAAAATATAACACAGTATGTTACACAAGGAATTCGGTGATATACTTTTTGGTACACAGCATACATCTCAACAAGTTGTATAAATTCCCTTTAATTTGCAGTATTCTGAATCTATTCATTACTACTGACAGGTTTCCAATTTCATTAGAGTAATATCCCTTTAATTCTTCTTCAGGATTTCTTTTCCCATTTTTATCTCCAAAATGTCTGAAAACTAATTTTTTAAAAAATAAGTTTTCCAAGAACTAGAGCATGAAACAATTTTCCAAGTAGATGTCGTAGAATGACATTCTGAGTTATAGAAAATATATAAACAATGACTAATTGCAATGGTTGTCTTATGCAGTTAAATTATGTAAGATCTTTGATATGATAACCCTAAATTACTTTTTTTTTTTTTTTTTTTTAATGAAATGTCATTGAATACAGAAAAACCCCTTCGCTTAATTGGGCTGCAAACATCATTCTTCTCAGGTCCCAGATTTTTATATTTCTTTTAGTTAAGTTTAATTTCCTGTTTACAATATCATTCTTTGGTTTTTTTCCTTATGCTGAAGTATAGTATTTGTACTAAAACTTAAGAATTCTGCAACTGATGAAAAAGCAGCCTCCCAGAAGCAAGCATTTTTTTGGATAAAATACTGCAGATCTCCACTCTGAGTCCCGATTCTAACTTTACGGATGTTCGCAGAGCCACCCCAAAGAGGTAAATAGAACTATAGTGTTTTAGTTATTATTAATGTATGTATCTGTGCATTTTATTTTTTTAAAAAAGGAAGTTAAGTGTGAAAATTAGAAACTACATTGCAGTTCAGATAACACATTTTTCTTTACTGAAACCCCTACTAGTAACAGAGACCTTAGAAATTTGGTGATTTTTACTTATGTTATGAACTTTGGGCCAAACTCCATCTTAGATAAATACACATCAATGCTTTCCAACACCTATCAGCAACATATACAGTGACAGAAAAAAACATTATCCAGTTTGGCTGTGCATGTCTATATATGAAAAATTAAGTTCAATGTTCTGCATTTGGCATTGGTACCTTTCATTCAAACTTATTAAAATGAAAAAGATCACTTCAAATGAATGACTCCATAATTTTGCCAAAAGATTTCTTAATCCTGTGGACAGGGAATTGCAGAATGTGAAGAAGTGATTGATGAGAACTGTTCTGATATTGCAGCAATGAAGCTCGTATTATCTGCACAGATAAATGTGACCAATTACTTTACCACAGGAAAAAAATCTGGAACAAATCACAGCTGAAAGCAGCTGAGAACAAATTAGATGATGTTATCCTTATTTCCCAATCTAGTATGACATAAGACCAGTAGATTATCTGTCACTCTGTAGACCATTTGACAGTCTCAGATAACATTTGGAAAAAAAACTCGAAATTTGGGGATCAGATCCAGCTTGGAAAAAATCTAGTCTGTGGAGAAGTTTCTTGTAAAGAAAGCTGCAAGGATGGTCTCTCAAACAGTGCCATAAATAATTTTTTTTTTTTTTACTGTTTATACAGTTCTGTTAGTAATGGATTTTTAGTTACAGATTTTGCACAATAATCTTACCATCAGTCTTGACTAGAACAGTTATTTGCATCTAATAGAATAATGTTTTATTTACCCATTATATTTTACAGTAGAAATTTTATCAATTATAGGAATCATATAGTTGTAATTGCTTTTCACATTACCCACAAATATTTTAGAAAACATTATTACAAGTTCTCTAAGGAAGGATACTAGCTGCTAGCTTTTTTCTTACAGCTTTGACT
Source organism: Scopus umbretta (assembly GCA_013400535.1). Lineage (NCBI taxonomy): Eukaryota > Metazoa > Chordata > Aves > Pelecaniformes > Scopidae > Scopus > Scopus umbretta. The sequence continues at coordinate 6,842 of VZTL01050499.1, read as the reverse complement.
TAGTGCTTCTATTTTTATGTTTCTGTCTCTAAGCTTGATGAGCCATTACTTTATATCACCTCACACTTCATTTAACTGTGTCACATCACATAAATGATATAATGAAATGTAACATGACAGAGGTCTACTATGAACTATTGTAAAATTTTGAGACAGAAAGCATTTAAATAGTGGCTGCACTAAACTAGACTCGGGAAAAGTCAGACATGGGAATCCTCAACAAGATGTGAAAAACTTACCTGCCACTGTCAGACTGAATGGAATGCTACGTATAGATAATTCTACTTGGTTATTTCATGCCAAACAATCTCCAAAGATCACACCAGTAAGATTGACCCATGTACAGAATTAACTTCAATAATTCTATTTTCCTTAGGACAGGATAAAATTAAAATGAGGGGGGAAAGCTTCTAATTTTTGTATGAGTTAAAAATGAGACTTCTCTGACTTTGATGTGGTTTGATAAAGTTCTGTAGAACTATAATATAGCTTGTGTAGATTTAAAGATTTAGTCTTCAGTTTCCTACTTGAAGTTCAGAGCTTTGTTTTTTAATTTTTTTTTCCCTTTATGGAAGACAAGAAATATGAAAACTTGTTTTATTCATGGTTTTGTAGAGATAAATATGTATAGTGGAACTGTGTGACAATTACAATTTAATTTTTGAACAATCTAAAAAGTTCTAGAATGAAAAGCAAAGCCCTTAAAATTCTTTTGTGAAAGCTGTTCAGATACCTCTTTTTTTTCTTACTATTTCTCACTGCATATTAATCTAAACTGAGTATCCCTATAATCTGCCACAACCTAAAAGCATGTACACAGGTGTGTGATAACTTGATAAGCCACAGTGAATTGATGGTGAACCTGAATCTGACATCTCATCATTCTTTCATGAAAGGAGAAAGGTGTCCCTTTGCATGTTTTGCATCCTGTAGAGAGAATTTGCCATAAATGTTGGCATGCAGAATTGTTCAAATCAAACTTTAGAACAAGAAATTGAACTTTTTTTCCTGAGCTCTATCTGTCAGGTGCAAACTCTGCTAAAGAAGTAAGAGTATTAATTAAATGAAAAGGAAATAAGTATTTTCTAAAAAGTAAATGTTGTCATACACAATAAATAGCTAAAACACACCATGCTGAAATAATTTAAACAGTGCAAAAGTAATACATATATTTAGGATAAACAAATGTCTAAAGGTTGAATGCCAAATCAAAAGAAAAGAAAAAAAAAAAGAGTATTTGAAAAAACCCCCACCATATTTACAACAACTTCTTCTCATACACTATGTTTCTTCAAATAAGTTAAGAATTTAGGCAAAAGCCCCTCAAAGATTGTACATACTTTGAGGTATACAATAATATAAGCTTGTGTGTTAACTTTAACAACAGTTTATTCTTAGAGCACAGATACATATTATATGTATAAAAATTATAGGGAAAATAAAGCATAGATGTTTTTCTGTATGAAGATTTTATACAGAGTATACTGTGCAAATGATAACATTCTACTTATTTGTCACTTTCAATGTGTATCATGGAAGTATAAAAAAAAAATAAATGTTGGAAGTATTTAGTCCAATCCATTGGTCAAAGCAGGTCTGGTCAGATACGGTTGCTCAGGGCCATGTATAGTCAAGTCTTAAGCATCTCCAAGGTTGAAGATCCCACAGCCTTTCTCGGCAGCCTGTTCCAGTGTTTGACTATCCTCATGATAAAAAGAAATATTTTTGCTTATATTTTCCTTATATCTGATTGGAATTTCCCACATTCCACCTTGTGTCTGTTAACTCCTGACCTGTGCAACTCTGAGAAGAGTCTGCTCCATCTTCTCTCTGTCCTCCAATAAGGTGGTTGTAGACAGTAACAAGGCTTCCAGAGGCATCTCTTCTCTGGGCTGATCCCTCAGCTTCATATTGTACAATGTGCTCCAACCCTGACTGTCCTAATGACCTCCACCTGACTTGCTCCAGCATGTAAAGTGCCCAAAACTGGACATAACACTCCAGATGTACTGAACAGAAGGGACGTATCATGACCCTAGTCCTACTGGTGACACTCTTACTAGTACAGACTAGCGAGAGTGGGTTTCTTTGATAGAAAGATACACTGCTGACTCTTGTTCAACTTACTGTGCACTAGAGCACATGAGTTGGAGGCTCATTACCTGGAAAACACAGATTGCTAGCCCAGGGTTTTTGTCTGAGGTGATAAGACTATGGAGTCAGCTATATATACATGCATAAAAATATCTGTAGAAGATGCTTTTATTTATGATGCAGGCAGTTTTCCTAATTCAAAAGTTAAAATTTGTTTACAACCTACAGCCAAGTTGTTCATGGATGACCAGATCATCTTGCAATGCTCACTCTTAGTGCAATAGAAACATGTCACTGTTTCAAATCCCTGAGGAGAAAAAACTAACAAACAAACAACAAAAAATATGTAATTATTTCCATCCCTGTTTGGATGTGAAAGACAGATGGAAGAAACTCTCAGCACCATAATGTTTATTCACATACGAACAAACAAACAACAAAAAATATGTAATTATTTCCATCCCTGTTTGGATGTGAAAGACAGATGGAAGAAACTCTCAGCACCATAATGTTTATTCACATACGACAGCAGTCTGTTGAGTGAAAAATACTTACTCAAGTAGGAAATGTACTTTATTTGGCAAAGGTTTTTTTATTATTATTTCTTCTGTCTTATCAACTTCCTCCCCTTTTTTCCCCTGTACCACTAACACATTTAAAAAAAACTTCAAACAAACCTAAGAATTTGCTACTGCAAAGTTTTACTCATATGAGGGATACAATATGTACATGAATAATTAAGTGTCTGTGGGCTGTACATATAGACTTAGACTTTAAAGGTATATATTCTGTGTGCTTTGCCTCGTTTGATATGAAACGATTTACTGTATTTAACCACGTTTAACTGCCATGAAAGGTAGTTAAATAAATTGCTGAGTTAAAAAACCCAGTATGCCAGCCAAGTAAAATAGTAGTTTAATAGAAGTAGTAATTAACCTTGAACAATGGAAAGAAACACAGGATTTAGAAAAAAACGTATCTGAAAAAAATCTCCTCTTTAACCTGCTCCGCCGACCTTGTTTTTAATGCCTGTATAAATTTAATGTTTTCTATCTTACAACCACTTGGATTTTCCTGACTTCTTCTCATTGAAGACAATGCTGTAGTTCTCTGTTTCTTCAGATTGACATTCCACAACCTGATTAATGTATACCTACTTCTTGTGGCAGTGCTCATAGTCATTCATTCTTTGTATATTTATAGAGAAGAAAAAAAGAATTCTCCTAACATTTTATGTTTCTATGCTAAACAATTTGATTTGTCTGATTTGGTAGGTTCATATTTCCTTGAACATTTATGAATTTGACAAATCTGAATAAAGTCTTCCTAATGCTAAGTCACAAGAACTAAACACCATATTTTTGATGAGGACCATATTCACCAGTTCCTTGCAAAGATCACTGAAACTTCATTACCTGAATGAAAAAATTTTGCTCTCATACATTGGAGGATAACTAATTTTTATTTTTTTTTACCTTTTCATTGTCTAATCTCCTTGTGATTAACTAATACTTCTCAGCTATTTTCAACTGTTGTTACTATTATCTAGGTCTACAGGACTATTATCTATTTATAGATATACATTGATTATAGTTTAATGAAAATGATAAAAGTCTGAAACATCTTAATGATCTGAACATACGTTAAAAATATGTTATGAAAATACATGCTTTGGGCAAAAAAGGGACCAAGATTATAGACTCCTCAAACATTTATGTTCCTATAATGCTTGCCTGGGGACTAATAAGAACAGTTCTACTGATTGCTAGTCCACAAATCAAAAGGAATTACACTAAAATATGAGCACTTTAACACTCTTCCTTTACATTTTCCCCATTGGATAGGCATTGACAACTTGTCATATGCATGGCATTCTTCAAGATAATATTATTTACATAACTAGGATCACAATAACAGAACTTCAAACTATAACAAACTTCAAAATGAAATTTAGCAAAATGTTTCTGATTGCACTGGCAATGGGTCTTAACTGGAAATTCTGAATACAAAGACATAATCTGTTATGGAGTTTGCCTATTACTAAGAGGAGGAGGAGTGGGAGTAGGAGTATTGCTGCTGTTGTTAATTATTTCTAAGTAATATCCTTTGCAGTAGAAGTAGACACAGGTATTTCCAATTTATTAAAGAAACAGCTAATGAAACTGAGGAGACATTCAATAAAATTGCCAGATTTTACTTGGGATAAACACCAACACATAATATTTTTCATTTGGAGATTGCTTAATTAACAAATATTTTTAACGTACTTCTCTGAATTTACATGTATATCAGCAGAATTTTATGCTTCAAATCTTTGAAAAGGCAACAATTGAGTTGATAAATACAAAAACTATCATCTTCTCTTCATTATGAAAATATAGTGTGTCTCTATGCAGAAAAAACCCAGTGTTGTTTAATAAGTAAAATTCTATGTATGAACAAGTGTGATTAAATATCCTCTTAGACTGAAAAAAACCTAATTCAAAATATAAAGGTAGCTGAAGCAAAGGGATCAATGACATGTAATTTTTGCTTTATCTGTCATGCAATTATTAAATCATGTTCTAGAAGAAAATAAATAATACTATTGCATAGAAATAAGTTCATATACTGTAAGAAAAATACCTCAGAAAAGATAAATTACTTAAGGGATAGCATCCTGTAACACTAGAAACACAAATACATATTCTAGTAAAGTGTTTAATTCAAGAGCAGAACAAAAAAGTGATGCTTCATTAAGATGAGGCAAAGTGAGATCCTGGGACACAATCTAGTTTAGCAATAGGAAAGGAAGTTCCTCTGTTTCAATTAAAACAGTGGCACAGAAGAAGGTTTGAAGGACTGCAAGAATAAGAGTAGAAAATCTGAACATTTTTTTTGTCCCTTATTGAAGTAATTCCCTCATTCACTGAACAGAGAAATAACATACAGAAAACATGATCTAGAAAATGTCTAGGAAAAAAACCACTGCCACTATCATAGGAAATCGCTGTCACAGATGCCATGCCTCACTAATCTAAAGCTTTGTCCAGATGAAAGTGTGAAAGAAAGTGTGGTATGCCCAGGCCTTGAGTCCTGGTTCTCCAGTTTCTCAGGACAAAAATTTCTTAGAGCACAACTGTATTTTCTTTGCACTGATGCTAAGATACACTTGACATACATATCAAGATACAGTCATGCAGCACCAGGGCTTTAATCTAGACTCCAGTAGTGGAAATAACTTCTGCTAGCAGACACAAGATGAAATACCTAACCAGTCATTTTCTTTTCCAGCTCTCAGATTTTATACCTGTGAAATAGTCTGTGGGACACATTGTCATCAAAAAAAGAGCCTAGCTACTGACTTATACAGCTGTGGAATTTTAATTGACCAGCTTAAGTTGGACACTTAAGCAAATTTGCTGCAAACATTTCTTAACAGTAATAACAGCTAAATATAATTTCTCATACCATAGTGATTTCAGTTGTTATTTAACAAGTACAGAACATGAATATTACTAGGTGAAAGGATTTGTGATAATTCATCAGGAGCTACCAGCTGTCTGCCTTAGGTTTTGTCACTGTCAGAAATCAGAACAGCTCTACTGAACACTTCTCAATACTGTCACAAAACCCATATTTTTCCTACAGTGCTTTCTTTGGAGTGAAAAAGGCAAATGGCATATTATATCTATTGCTTCTTTATTATAACAGAAAAAGGCAATGAATATAAAACAATACAAATAATTAACATTCATAATAAAAAATTCTGGAGTTTTCCAGTAAATAAAAAAAAATAAAAAGATATTATTACACTTCTGCTATTTGACATCTGAATAGTCACAGTAGGAATCTCAGCCTGATGCAGAAATTTGCAGTTTTCAAAAAAACCCAGTCAATTATATTATTTAATTTTCTGTAGTCCAAGCACAAATACGGACCTTGTCCAAAATCACCAAAATTGTCTAACACCTAATAAAAGACAAAATTTAGAAAGAATTCCGTGTAGTTAAGTCAGTGAAGTATGTCAGTCTCATGTAAGCAAGTATATGGACGTTTACTTCATGTGTGTGTTCTTGGTGGCCAATTTTAGCTCAGGACTGAGGGAAAGGAGGGTTACTGGAGAATGAAACAAAATCAGAGAGGAAAAACTTTGTTATGGAGTTTTGTTACTGTCTTCAATGGAGCCAGAGGAAAAATGTCTGGTCAGAAAGATCTAGGATGTTGTGGGAGAGCTCCAGGGAAGCAGAAAGCAGCAGATAGCAAACTTTGTGGAATAACTGAGTTAGACCAAGTTCAAAACCAGGCAAGAATACAGCTTGTTGCTTTCACTTAAGTTTTGGGGATGTTCCTGCCTATGTGACCTAGAACGCTTCTAGCACTGTGACCACAGAGGAAAAAAATAAGTGTCACAGTTAATGTAGTAGTTGAATTGTTTTCTTACACTTATTTTTATACTCATGTTTGTTCCTTTATTTGATCTTTAATGACAATAAGACATTTTCAAAGATTTCTTCATCAGACTTTACCCAATGTATGGAGGCTTTTTATTCTGCACTGTTATAAATATGGGCCATATCTTAGCTTCATCTCTGTTCAAGATGGTTTTTTTGCTGTTTGAAAACATACCTAATTATACAGTTTGTTCTTAAAGAATATACATACAAAATTTAAGAAAATGGTTAAATAGAAACAGATTATTTTGTCTGTTAAAAATATTAAATATGAACAGCATATTAACACATTTGTTAAAATCATAGAATCACAGA
>VZTL01050497.1:18559-33503 GCA_013400535.1 Scopus umbretta | reverse complement strand
AATGTTAGTGGGGAAATTATTTTGGACATCAATTGTGGTTCTTGACTCCTAGCCAGTTTTTCTGTCACAGTTATTAACTTACACAGTATTTAGAATGAACATGCTGAAAAAACAAGGGAAGCAAAGATCCAATCTGCATTTGGACACTGAAGCCATTAATAATACTTAAGTTTCAAATTTCAGGGCTTCATGTGTTGAAGAGTGCTGAAACTTACTTGGAGTTTTGAAGTCTGACTTCCTCTTGTTTTGATCTTACCTAGATTTGAATAGATCTGCAAGGTTCAAATATACTAATGTAAAATGCTGTTACTGATAAACCATGAGAGTGATTGAAGTGCTTCATCCATCTCTTTTTAAAAGCCCACATGAAATGAAACATCTATTTTAGTTCAGTGATGGTAGAATTCTAAATCATGGTATCATTAATACTGTAGTAACTGTCACAGTAGTCACTGAATGCATACTAAAAACTGAAACAGTTGTTCCATTTCTGAAATCAGAGTAAATGCAATTTGAGATTTTTATTTATTGCACATCCTAAAATTCTTCAATGAGTAAATATAACATGTCACTGCAACTATCAATATATTTAAGAAACAGTCGTGAAAAATTATAATAAAAAATTCTGGCCAATGAAACAAGTTCATTTTCAGGTGTTTCAGCTGTTTGCTGAAATGGCCAAAATCATCATCTGAATGCTGCACCACTGCAGAATATTCTTGACAAGAAGCCATGGTGAATTATGTTACCTTATTGGAATTTTATCTGCTTGTATTTACTTACATTTGCTCATGCAGCAAATCCATTTGGAAACTCAATGTGATTATTGGACTAGTATACAGGGATTTTAAAAGGCTCTTACTGTTTTGACTTGCATTTGTTATAACACTTCACAATGTTTCCCTTAGCCCCGCTCTTTAAGATCTCAGAAGATCTCTACTGGGGTTCCATCATGTTTTGGGCTGAGTGCTGCTGGGTGAAAGCAGACACAAAGCAACAAAACTTGATTTTGAGCACCATAGTTATGACTGCTTATTGACTGAATCTTCAGACTTTGAGATCATGCTGTAGCCTACACTTCATAGAGGGTTTCTGGGTTTTGTTTTGGGTTTGGTTTGCTTGTGGGGTTTTGGGGGGTTTTGGTTTTTTTTTGGTAACCTTATATTAAACCTTTTAATGAAGCTTCTGCTGGTGTACACAAAAAGAATCAAATTTTGAAATTTTTTTTGAAGGCAAAGCAGTCAACACTTGAGTTGCACAAAATAACTAGTTAGATTCCATTGAGCCTGGGGAGCCTCCTTCATTTTCTAGTCAATGAAGAGTTAATAGAGTTCAGGCAATACAGGTCCTTTTGGCAGCATGTTTAAAAATTATGTTATTATATTTTAATTATTATTTTAATTATATTTTAATTTTTGTTAAAAAACCAAACAAACAGGAAAAGTACTCCTTAATTTGGAATCAGAATAGTCAATAAACATGAAAATCATCTCTGATAGGAATGTCTGTCTTTTTTTTTTTTTACAATAGGCATTTTCTCGGCACAGATAAGGAGGAAGGACAGGAACCCTTGCAGTTTTTTCCTTAATTCGTCAAACATACTTAAGTAGTAGCTCACATTGTTGTAAATGGACAAATCACAATTGTTTCATTTTTTAGCAAATTGAGAAAGTTACTCTGGTCCTGTTAAGAGAAACCTGTTGGACATGAAAAACCAAAAGATCAAAGCACTTTTACAAATGATTCTTCCCCCTAAAATAAACATAAACATGAGGATGTCCAACTTAGCAGCCCTGTGTGAATCCTTTCTTCTGCTCTCGTATTGCACGGAAAGAGAAACCATGTAGGCCTGTAACACAGCATTGCCATTGTTAGTGCCAGCCTGTAAATTCTGCGCTGAATCTGTAAGGTCTCAGGACTGAGGCTTATCCATCTTGTTCTGTCTGAACTTTGACCTGCCTGTAGCTTTCTTTTACTTGATTTAGCTGTGACAGCAATTTTTTTTAATTTACCAAGTGCCTATGGCAAATTTATTTCACTTTTTTTTATCTTAAATGCTACAACCACAGTTTTATATGGAGGACCTGCTTGTTACTGCTATCTATCCAGAATAAGATTTTTACAATTCTAACGCAATAATGTGGTGTAGAGAAATGAAGGTCTGGTATGATTGTAGAGGCCCTGAGAAGTGGGGACACAGGATGCAACGTAGAGGAGTAGAGGCGTGGGATGAGAAGAGGGGACACAGGCTTGGCATTGGAGATCCTACAACTACCAACAGCTATCCAGTGGTCAGTTCAAGAAATGCAGACCCAGGGATGGGCACACCTAGTTTTAGGGGTAACAGAGAGAACACAGAAATAGTATCTGACATGTAAAATCGGCCATATATAGTAAATTTGAATGTAACATGGTGCTGCAAAACAATGAAGAAAGAAATGTATAAAAGCATGTTAAGAAAATGTATTTCAGCAGTCTGCAGCTGCCAATCTCAAGACCCAGAGGGTCAGAGGAACAGTAAGCAGAACAGCAGAAAACAAGGATAGAAAGGAAGAGCATGTATTATAATTTTAATTGTATTATTATTGATAATGAGATTAATTATGTATAGAAGTATTGTAACTCTCTTGTTTTTCTTTAATCTTGTAATGAATAGATTTGGACCAATGATATTTGAAAAATTTTAAACATATTAAGGATAAATAAATATAGGTGTGTTTTAGCTTTGCCCATAAACAGAATCTTGAGCAAAACAAAAGGGAATCATTCTCCTAGTAAATTTTGTCCTTTTCAGACCTCTCCTCTGTTAGCAGTCCCTTTACAGAGGTTTGCAGTTGTTGCATTGGTGGGTCATGAGGACATAATTGTTCTGCTGAGGAATATCTTCCATTAATTTGCCAATAATTTTTCCAATAATTATAGACAGCACTGCTTTTCTGAATGTGGGCTAATCCAAAGGATACACAATTAATCTGGAAAACATTACGAACGAAAACACATTCAGCTGTTCTTTACAATGCTTGTGTATCGTGCTATACCTAATCTATAATCTGGGAAACAGAAATTGTTCTCATGTTTAAACTGTGGGGCACATACAAAAACAACTGGGAAATCTTGATGGAGGTGTTTGTTTCAAGGGGCATTTGAGGTGTGAATGCCGGCTGATGAAGTAGTTGTAGAAGTCAACAGATGCAGAAAAATTCTTCTACTCAGTCTCAGCAAATGCAAGAGCTCTGCTTTGCTCTGTTTAGATCATTTCTGATCAATCTGCATGTCTCACTGCAAGTGGTCAACTGAATCTGTGAAAAGACTTCTAGTTTTCTCTTCATCCCTCATTACACAAAAATCTGCATAAAGCCTCATACTAACTTCTCAGCCACATAAGCGTGTTCTGAACACCACTTTATGGTCCATGACCAACATCAAACAAAAGAATTGACTGTCATTTGGACACCCCATCGACTTGGTAGATACACCCAGCACTTGTGCATGTTTTATTGTCACTGGTTTCATACTGAAGATCTGTTTTCTTCAGTCAAAACAGCAAAGAAGTATAAATAGAAATATGTCATAGACAACCGAAACACTTTTTTTTTCCTTTCTACCAATTTTTTTCCTATCTATGTAACGTAATATGTACATATGTCTCAAAAAATACATACATCACCAGTTGCTCCCACAAGGACAGAGCAACCAAGTCAGTAGTCCAGAATCTGTATTTGTGTGTTCTATCTTGTTAATCTATTACGTGCAATCATTCTTTTATTAACTGAACTTACCTCAATAAGCATTTATCTTTAAGAAATTCTATTTCTGCTTGTCCTTCAATTCAGCATGTGGCATGTCATTGTTCCTTAAAACAGGCTGTTCAGGGTTGCTTAGTGAAGGGATCTTTGCTGTCACTGTCTTATTATAAGTAATTGTGTCTGTCTTTGCATGTAGATGTTGAAAGCTGTAATTCCTCCTATTTTAAAATTGTTCCCAGTCTTTCTAATTGACAAGTGCCCTTATCCAAAAAAAACCTTATTTTTTTTCATATTTAAAGGCACCATGTGTAACTGTAAAGGTATACTGTAGGACTGGCAGGTTTCTAGGCATTCAGTGTGAATGAATTATCAACAAACAACACCTTCTACTAAACTGGTTGCATTTTTTAACTGTTCAATATAATTTGGTGTTTTAAAAAATCGCATCAACATGCCAGCTCAAGTACTGATTGCATGTTCTGCTCTTTGCACATGCCAGTCTCCCTGGCTTCATAACAAAGGGACACCTCCCAGTAGCTTTCAGCTGTTAAGTAGCTTTGCCATTGCAATGCATCTCAGTGGTCAGTTTCAGGGTCATATAAAACGTCTGCGTTTTCTGGCTTCCAACGGAATAATTGTACTTTGCTCTTCTATCATGTTTCTTCTTGATGTCTTGAGGCCTAACTCAACACAGTCCCTTTACCTCCAGTGATGATGAGAAGAAATTAAATTCTGGCACAAGTTTATTCAGTTTTTTTCTTTTATTGGAGACAGTTCAGTGAGAAGTAGCACTCTTGCACAGAAGTTCTTCTGGCAAAGATTTGTTCCTTTTCCATCATGTAACTATCTCTTCCTGACCTCCATTAATTTTTGGTATGACCAAGGTTCAAGTAATGCTTTCTTTACATTTTTTTTAATTGTTTTTATGCATACAAATCAAGGGATTCAGATGTGTGCTGCACAAAAAGGCTTCAGCTTACTGTGCCTCTTCCTTATGCTCACTAAAGGAGAGATTGTCTCTGGTGCCATCCCCACAATTTTAGGAAAGCGGAAGCGGACATCGCCTCCCATATTTTCCATATACAACTTCATCTCTGCTGGAGTGCTTGTCAGCAAATGTATCTTAAAGCAGCAGTTGGGCTGCTTTGGTTTGTACTGAAAGGATAATCAGGGCTTGAGCACATAGTCTGCTTTCACCTTCCCTCTCGCCTGCGAATCGGGGAACTATTTGCTCCTGTGGGTGAACACTGAGATTACTGTCACTGCACTGAGCATACATTCATGTCATTACATGAACCTTTGCTGTTTTGAAAAATCAAAAGTTCTTTCTTCTCCTTTCAAGTAAAAACAGATTAGTGTAATTACTCCTGTGTTGGCTGTACACTCATTTTTCTCTCCTCAAAGAAAATAAGCTATTTCAGGTCTAACAGTTTTAAGTTTGATACTGTGAAAATATTTTTTAAAATTACATAAGCTGGTATATAACTGAGGAGAACAAACGTTATATAAACCATAGGAAAAGGTTTGCTATCTTTTACAGCCAAATGGTTACTCAAATAATTTTTAACCCTTAGAGAGAATAAAGTATAGATCTCAGTTAGCGTATCATACGCCATGCACACAGTTTATATTTATAAATCAGAAGTATATGTATTGATTTCAATGGCTCCTAATTTGCAGTCATGTAAAGAAGATCATAATTAAGCTGTATGCTATTTTCTAATTCTGTTACAAGGGAAAGAAGAGCTGGGAGAGGCTTGCTTGAGAGCTTAGCTTGCACTAAATTGATTTATAGTATGGTTACATTAACATGACTATGCAGACATGGGCAACATTTTTTTATTGAGAGAACTCACTCTTTAAATTACCTAAAGAAGCAGCTCTGAAAGTTTTATTTACAAGCACTGTAAAAGAACCTTTTTTTTTTTTGATAGCCTTAACTTTAGCTGTGTGCTTACTGACATTCATCCTCTCTTTTGCTTGTATATTTTCTGTGATAGACAATACATCAGATAAACTGTGACCCATACAACGTTTCTTTCTTTCATTTGGATTACTCTGAGTTGATAAACTCAAAATGGTTTCGCTAACGAGGATAATAGATTTTATGAATTATCTGGATTATCTATTTTTTCTTTGCACACTCAAGGTATGTAACACAGATTTCTAGAACAGTTTTAATTTCACTTATTGGTTGTACCTATTGTAAAATAATTTTCTGAAACTCCAAAATTATTTTCATATAATACTGAGGAACATGTTTTCTTGTATGTATTCCTGATATTTATTTATTCTGCAGATATAATTTCACTAGGAGAAAGACTATAAATCTATAAATCAAGCAGAGTGGGCTGGTTTAATTAGGAGGAGGAAACATCTTTTAATCTTTCTGCATACTAATTTAAGTTTTGTATTCTCCTATAGAATGCTACACGATGTCTTCTGAAGTAGGCATGGATTCTATACAATTATTAAAAATAATAATGTATGGAGTACAAATATATTGTGGAGCAATAGCTTCATTGGTAGCAATTCAGGACTCTTGAAAGTTGCTTCTCCTAAAATCTCTGCTTAGCAATGCTGTTATTTGCTTTTTTGTGGGTTTGTTAATTCTCTTCAGGTTTTTTTAGTGTCTGACATTCTGGATAATATTGCCTTTGTCTGTGCTGAGAAAAAGTGTTTGCATCCCAGGAAAATGTATTTATGTGTTCAAACCCAATTTAACTTAAGCCATTCTGATGCTGAATATACTGTTGTAGATCCTTTTAATATAGTGACGTTTTGCTGGAAGTAGTATGATCTCAAAGGCAATCAAAACTTCAAATCTCTTTTAGAGACTATAATCTTACTAATGCAGTTCCATAGTGGTGGATTCTGAAGCTCTGGCCTCACTTCTGTTGAAGCCAGGAGTGGTCAAGCAATGTCTAGAACTGTCTTACAAACAAAAAGAGAGAAGATTTGGGTGCTAATGTGGTTACCTGTACTGAATTTCCTATGAAATTGACATCTCATTTCAGGTATGTGACACAACTGCCAATAACTTTGAGGATAGGGAAGACCTGGAAAATGAGTTGGAGCATCATAAGTTTCTAATGTCAATTCCATGCCAGCTCCTGGCAGACTTCTTGATCCATTTTTTTATCTTGTGTTGTTATGCAGTGCTGCAGGAGGCTGTCATTGCTTCCTATCATTGCTTGATATCTGTTTCTTACATCCATCATCAGTGTCTGAAATGAGGTACAGAAAATAAAAATAGAAGAAACATATCTATCAACTTCTGTAACTTTGTACTGCTGCTTAGATCACATCCTCCACAGCTACAAATTGGACCATTCCTTGAGCCCCATATTGCAGGAGGAAAAACAGCTAATAGGATACAGAAATGAAAGTGGGAAGAAAAAAGTATTTTGGCATTGAGGTTTTTGGAGTTGAGAGCCGGGGTGGCATAAACTGGGGCAAGATGTGGGCCAGATGCAAGGCATAAGATTTTAATATCAAGAAAACAGGAATAAGGCAACCATGGAGGCAGAAGGTAGACAGTGGACAATTGTTTAGAAGTTTCATCTTCCATCCTCCATCTGAGAGTGGTGAGAAAACTGAAATTTTGCTGTCCTCTGAATGACAGCAGACAAAAATTGTTTCTTGAACGGAGAAATTAGTCTATTTTTCCATCCCTACTCTAGCCTTGTCTCAGAGAAGAAAATGCGAGTAACTATATGCAGAGGCATTGAGCTACGGTAGAGGAAATACATTTGGGAGGGACAGAGAATTGTAGGGAATTTTTACGACAGTCTCGAGCACAAGGTTATGTATGAGATATGCGTGCACAACCCAGCTTCTCCAGATTACGCCGACGACCTTGGACCATCCTTTACTGCAAGATAAGAGGAAGCGGAACACTGCTGTACTGGGACACGTTAGCAGAAATGAACGAGCTACAGGAAGAGGAAGAAGCAACGAGTGTCCGAGAACGTGTAAATTAACATAGACCCAATCTGTGAGTCTTGACAGCACATGGACATCTTTGTTAACCAATAGCCTATTGCTCGATATGCCTGATTGTCACGTGGACCCTGAAACCCTCTATATAACTGATATTGTTTTTGTTAATAAACGGAAGCGACACGGTACCTCTATGAGGAAGGTGTGTTGTATTCTGGCGGTCTCCGTCTACAGAGAATAGCAAGAACAAGGCTGCTGTAGCTTTGGAGAAACATGCCAATTCTGAATAGCCAAACCTTAATGTTTCTGTCTTTGATACTGTTCTGATTGCACTACTACTAAATAAAACATGTCAAACTGGTATATTCAAAATGCTGATTTCTGGTACAGTGAAAACCTAAGTGGAGACCTGGTTTTGAAAACTGTTGTAAATGTTCTGTAACTGAAGTCTTTTCCCCTAACACTGAGGCCTAGGTATTGCTAGGGGTATTTCTTCTCCTTCCACCCACCTGCTGTTTAGGTACTGCATGGTATGGTTGATGAAATGAACTTTCTAAACTAGACTTCCTAGGAAAATCTGCTAATGCATTGCCATGTGTGTTATCACAACACAGCTTGTAGGTATATAAACAGATTAAAACCGACTAAAGTGTAGTATTTCTTTTGGTCTTGTTCTTTCTCAGAATCATTAAACACACTAAATGCATTTGGAAAAAAAAAAAAAAAAAACAAAAAAAACCACCACAGAGAAGTTAATTAAGCAATCATCCCTTTTGGTTTTGTCCTACCCAAGGGCTTGTTTTTCTGATTTTCTGTTTTCACTATGTTTTTGAAACAAAACTATTTTGAGTTTTGGAGGACTGAAAACAGAGAAATTAAAATACCATTGGGCTCCATCCAATTTCAGCTAATGGATGCTTTCTTACATTTAGTATATTAAATTGGACAATTTTATATGGCATTATTTTAAATGTGTATTATGTTATTCCCCCTCTACAATGTCATATCTGGAAAAAAAAAAAAAGTCTTAAGAACATCTCTTTGTAACTTAGTTAAATAAACTACAGACAATAATTGGGGATTGCATGCCAGCATATCCATAGCTGGGAGACCAGACCAAGAACAGTTGTATCACAGCTATTTTTAGGCAAGTCATTCATCTTGCCACAGAAATATTTCAGCTTTCTATGTCAAAAGGTATTGGTTTTGAACATCTTTACAGTTGCTATTACCATAATTGCATCTTTCTTTTGGCAACTTCTTACGTCCTACATATATATAAAGTGGAGGCATACAGTGACTAAAGATTTTTTTAAAGGCAGTTACATAAGTCTGTATCGAGGTGCATAGAGAGCATTACATATAAATATGTGGAAGTTTCCTGAGAATGCTAAGTCATGCCTTAACTGTTGGGAAGGACTGTGGTCCTTTTGCCTGCTGGTCTTTACAGTGCACAAACTAAAGAGGCATTCCTCAGCAAACTGTCCTGCAAAAAGTTGCAATAGGACTACCTGTTTTTTCTCATGCTGAGGTTCTCAGTAAGGCATTATTTCCCCTTGAAAGAGAATTATTTCTTTTTCCATTTGTGGTCTTTCTCTCCATCTTGTGAAAAAGGCAGGGCAGATTTACATCCTTCAAGGTACTAATATGTTTTAGGCTTTTATATTGCTTTGTCATAGAAGTATGAATATTCCTTTACCATACATGGAAGCAATATGTATTTTTAATCTGTACTAGAGAAGCAAGATAACGCTGTACTGGAAGTGGTGCACAGTCAGAATGCTACAGGCTTTGTTTTTTGTCCCAAGCTTTGGCCCCCTGACAGTGCCTACTTTGGTCACAGAGCAGATGCCAGAGACACCTAGCTGATGCACCAGTTTGCACAACAGACTCTGGGATCTTCCTGAGGTCATCTTGAGTTTCTGGGTACTTTTTCTGGGATCTGAGAACTCCTGGGAACCTTTGGAGGAACCTGAGGGTTCCTGCTGCTGCAAAGGATAAGGATAAGGTAAAAGTAGCTCTAGCAGCTTCCAACAAATTTTCTCAGCTGTCCTTGATCAAAGTGTGGTTGCAGCCTTTGTTCTAGCTGACCCCTGATCAGGGAGAGTCAAGCACCCTTTTAGCTCATGCTACAGAGAAGCCTATATAAAAGCCAGATCCAGAGCACAGCTTCTAAAGCATAGCAGTTTGTGCAGAACAGTGTGAGGAGGAGGGAGGGCTAGTAAATTTTCTTTATCCAGCATACACATCCTTAGATATGGTGATTGTATGCCACAGGGCACAGACCACAGAACTGCTAGAAAAACTGTCCCTTTGCAGTTGGACTTTGGGACCCAGACAGAGCTTCAGAGGAGGATGCAGCTCTGCAAGACTCAGTCTATAGGGAGTGCCTGAGGCTTCTTGCTGAGGCTGAGATGTGTTATTCTAGCCTGCAGAAGGTGTGCAGTTATTGAGGAGCCATAGTGAAAGAGCTGTGGGAGAGGAGGTCAGCATAGTGTGCAGCATCAGAGAGGATGAGAAAGATCAACTGGATCTTCTCTAAGACACTGCAACTTCAAGAACCTGAATTTTCCCCTGCAGCAGAAATGCAGGAAGAGCCTGCACCTATGAAGTTGGAAAGGGGAAACTACCACAGAATCAGGGAATCATTAAGGTTGGAAAAGACCTCTGAGATCATCTAGTCCAACCGTCAACCCAACACCACCATGACTACTAAACCATATCCTGAAGTGCCATATCTACATGTCTTTTGAACACCTCCAGGGATGGTGACTCCACCGCCTCTCTGGGCAGCCTGTTCCAATGCTTTTTCCATCAAGACTAAGGCTGGAAGCCAATGACTTCTTGTATTAGGAGAAATGCTCTTGCCCCACCTTATGACTTGCAATTACAGAATGGATTTGCTGCCATTGTAGCTGATTATGCAGTGCTATCAAATGGAGCATGTCTGGGGGCTGTGTCTGACATACTCAGGACCACTACAAGAAGCAGTGAATGACAGAAGTAGGGGACTACTAAAGAAGATGGAAGCCCCTGTCTGCTAACTTGATTTGTCATCTAGGAATGTTTGCTGCTTCCTGGTGGCTCATGTTCTGGATGTTGTGGACTGGTTGCCTAGACTCATCCAGAATTTCCAACTACTATCTCCGCTACTCTTCCATGGAGGTGCCAGTGATACTGCCAGGGTGATCTGGAAAGCATCAAGCATGACTTCAGGGTTCTAGGTGCAATGGTCAAGGGTATGGGGGGCCAGGTCTTCTCTTCAGTGCTGGTGGCAAGGGGGAATGCCCTGAGCAGCACTTGATAAATTCTGCAGATTAACAAAAGTTTGTGCAGCTACTGCTGGCATCAGGGTTTTTGTTTCTGTGGCCATGGGACCCTCTTTGAAGGTGAACAGCTTCTTGGAAGAAATAGGGTCTGTTTGACTAGACAGCACAAAAGTATCCTTGACAGCAAGCTGGTCAACCTGGCAGGGAGAGCTTTAACTTATAAACAATGGGGGAGGGAGTGGTTACCCCAATAAAGAAGTAAAGAAGTTGGAGGATATGGTAGGCAAGCCAAGGTCCCAGGATGATGGGAACAGGTGAAACCTAGCAATAAACGAAACATAGACGAAATGCAATCACTCTGAGCTCAGACATAAAAAGAATGAACTGTCTGCAGAACAGCCTTACGGAGAAAGCTCTCAACTCTGTTCTGGTGACTCTGCATACTTGGGTGCATCTCTGAAATACCACTGGACTGATGCATACAACATGGGCAACAAACACGAGGCAGTAGAGGTCTGTGTGCAGTTACAGAGCTAAGACCTCATTGGGACCGTTGGAGATGTGGTCTGATAGCTTACATGACAGAAACGTGCAATGGAGGGATACAGGCTATCTAGGAAGGACAGTCTGAGAAGGTGGGGAGAGGGAGTTGCCCTATGTGTGAGAGCAGCTGGAATGCACAGGCTTCTGGGCATGGGTCAGGAGTGAGTCAAGAGTTTATGGATCAATATTAGTGAGCAGATCAACATGGGTACTGTTGTAGTGGGTATCTGCTATAGGCCTCCTGATCAGGAAGTAGATGAGGCCTTCTTCAAACAACTGAAAAGAAGCCTCATATTCACAGGCCCTCATCATCAAGGGTGGCTTTAACCTCCCTGATATCTGCCGGAAGGACAATACTGCAGGACTCAAGTAGTGCAGGACATTTCTTGTGTGCATTGATCACAACTTCCTGGCACAGGTAATTGAGGAACCAAGGAAAGGTGCTCTGCTGGACCTGATACTTACAAACCAGTTGGTCAGAGAGGTGAAAGCCTTGGCTACAGTGGCTGTGAGATGGTGAATTTCAGTATCCTAGGAGGAAGTAGCAGGGCGGGAGGCACGGAAGAAGAAACCATCAATGTTAGTGGTGTGGAAGAAGAAACAACCATCAGCATTATGTTCCTCCTTATGAAGAAGTACAGAGAGCCTGAAAATTTGTCACAACAACCCTCACACACCTGTCCCCAACAAGTTCAAACCATTCACCTAAGGACCCAGGTGAGCAGGGAAAGCATGAGCATAACACCAAAAAAAGGGGTAGAAACTGTGTGTATAACAATTTTAACTGTATTATTATTACTTATTATGGAGCATATAACATGCTCCAATCCCTCAATCACCTTTACTGCCCTAATGTTTTATGTCATGACACTATTTATTTTATTAAATTTCAAAGTGTTAGAAATTATTTGGCAATATGTCTTTTAGAAAGATTTGGATGGAAAACTAATAAAAATTTGAAAATCAGCTATTACACTTTAAAAATGTGTTACTGTAGAGTTTTGGTTTGTATGGTAATGAAGGGTCAATGTTGTAAATTAGGCAAGTCACATAGAAGTTAAAAATTTGATAGCTTGACCCTATTATTCCTTATAGTTGCAGGCATTCTAATATCCGTCTTAATGCCTCTAACAACAGTGTGTTTATGCATTCTAACAACTACAAAAACTTCTAATTTCTAATACCTGTTTCCAGCTGGTTCATTCTAGTCACTAAGGAATATGTCTCATTTTGTCTTAAGTCAAAAGTTGCCTTCCCCATTCTTTTTATAGTATCTTCTGTATTTTAGATGTCAAGCTGAAGTTTCAAAACTTAATTCCAGTCTACTGCCTCATTTTCTACTGGAAAATGCTCTTTCTTTAAAACAACTTCTGTTTTTTAACAGCTTAGACACTAAAGTATTGTGGTGGGAAAAAGTCCTGAAATGTAATGTCATATTGAAGCTACAGAATTTTACCTTTACAGGGTAAAATTTCAGTTGAGATTCAAGCTCTCAAAGGTAATAATCTGCCTTTCTTATGAGACACGCTGCAACTTGCCAATACTTTTAGTGAATTGAATTTATTTCTAAATCTCAATTTAAATATTACATCTTTGGCCTCTTCTCAGTTGTGTCATCATATAGTGAGGAATAAAATGGTCTCTCAGATGTTACATTTGGTTTCTGGGTAGTTATTTTAAGTCCCAATTTAACCATGAAAAAGCTATGCTTGGGAACACATGGAACACACATGTGTAGAAAAATGTAGTGATACACACAAATACCTGCATTTACATAAAGAAAAAAAAAATTGTATTTTTGTGGAATGTTGCTTTTATCTTCTATTGTTAACATCATTTATATGTATTTCAAGTACTTTCTGCTGTAATGCAGAATATTAAAGAGTAATTGCAGCCTTGCTCAGCCTGCCAAACAATAAAATACTGAGCAAAGATATTACATATACACTAAGCTAACATATATCTAATTCACAAAATGCAAATCACATTTAAATTATTGAATTAACTATGTATAACAGACAATGAAAATTCCTTGTGGAACATTCCTTATTGCTTGGTAATATAAAGATCTGTAGAGAACTCAAAGTATTTTATTTTACATGAGTGACAAAATGTGATGATATTAGCTGTGTTTTAAAGTGAACACTAAACTAGGTGAAGGAACTGGATAGACTCTAGAAAGGAAGATTTACAACTTAGCATTTGAAATTACAAATCTCCTGTCAAAACCAATTATTAATTAGAGAACAGACATTAGTCAATCATCTTTGCTGATACCACGCTCCATCACTGTGTGGATTTTTTCCATGTCTTTCCTGTGGTGCCCTTGACTTTTTTTTCAGCTGGAATCTGCTATAGATGAATTAATTTCATAACAAAGAGATTGTAAGAGAAACAATTGATAGAGCAGAATTCAAACATTTCTTTTGGTTTTAGATAACTGAAAAATTGGTATGTTATCTCATACTTCCATAGTCTGTGTAACTGATTCTATAACATTATATAATTTTACAGTAAGTTTATAGTAATTAAATGTAGGTTTTCTATTACTTTATTAGCACTTGCATTTGAAGTTATGCAATTTTTAATTACAAAGAACCTTTGACAAAAGAAGTAACTGATACTTCTGTTTCATCTGGACAAGTAAAGCAAGTAAAAGGAAAAAAGAGCGGTAAACCAGATTTATTATAATGTGAATCTCTTAAAATAAGTTTTGTGTTAATAATATAAGAAGCTCTATATTAACACGTGGTGGGTTAACCTCAGCTGGCAGCCAGGAGCCCACCCAGCTGCTCTCTCATTACCTCTCCTCAGCAAGGCAGGAGGATTAAAAAAAAGATTAAAAAGCTTGTGGGTTGAGCTAAAGACAGTGAAATCTCTCACCGCTTACCATCACTGGCAAAACAGACTCGACTTGGGGGATTAATTTGTTGCAAATTAAACACAGAGTAGGATGGTGAGATTCAAAGACAAAACTAAGAACACCTTCCTTGCCCCTCCACTTCTCTTCCCAGGTTCAACTTCACGCCATTCCTGACTGCTTCTACCTCCTCCTCATCGGAGCGGGGCTGGGGCCTGCGGCCAGTCCGCAGCAGCTCCTCCTCTGCCGCCCCTTCCTCCTCCTCACGCTTTCCCGGCCCCAGCCCGGGGCCTCCCCGCGGGCCGCAGCCCTGCAGGGCCAGCTCGCTCCAGCCTGGGCTCCGCCGGGGCCGCAGCTTCCTTCAGGGCACGGCCCCCCGCCCCAGCGGGGTCCCTGCCGGGGCCGCCGGGGCATCCCTGCCCCCGCCCTCCTCCCGCTCTCCCCTCGGGGCCGGCAGGGCTGTTTCTCCCGGCGTTTCCCTCAGCCCCGGCTGCCGGGCAGCGTGTTGCCCGGCCGGAGCCAGGCTTTCCCCGCGGCGCCCGCCCCTGCCTGAGGGGCTCAGCCCGGCCCGGCCCGGCCCGGGG
>VZTL01050493.1:6842-24271 GCA_013400535.1 Scopus umbretta | reverse complement strand
ATTCCCAACCAGGAAACTCATAAAAGAATCACTGCTACAGTTTCAAGATGAACTCTCTCTACAGCGCCAACCTCTCTTCTCTTTTAGAGCTACTGTTCACGGTTATCTTCTTGTCCCTGCTACTCTGAGACTAAATTACTATGTATTTTCCTTCGTTGAGCAACTGGAGAAGGAAGAGACCATCAGTTTTCACAAGGTCGGAAACCACCAGCAGATTCCCCAGGTGCTGGAATCCAATTTGGAAAGATTATATAGGAAGATGACAAAGTATGCTGATGGCACACATTCATTTAGAATAATCAAATCTGAAGCTTGCAAAAAGCCTCCAGAAGGATTTCAAGATACTTAGCAAATAGGCAATACCAGCAAGAGAGAATCTCTAATCACTACCAATAAGGTAGCAGACAAGTAACAGTTACCACTCAGGAAAGAAGCTTTGGAGTCACTGGGTATAACTCCCAAGTAACATCAGCTCAGTGCTGAACGTATTAAGAAACACAAAATAGAAGCCATGGAAGTATCAACTAAGAATACAAGTCATTACTATAGTAAAATGTATTAATCCAGAGAGTTGTCACCACAGATGGACACATTAGAACTAAAAAAAAAAAGGTACCATGAGGACATTGAGCATCATACAACAGTTTCAGTAAGAAAAGCTAAAAATAGTTCAGGATCCTACAGGTTGGGAAAAGGAAACACCTGACAATATCAGAAAGATCAGGAATCCCAAAAGAGCTCAATAAGGACTTTTTACTCACCATTTCCCAATTCCTCACAAAAAGAAATACAAAGTTACAAGATCCATTATAGAGCAAACCAGAAAGACACATGCATTTTTGACACGGCTCAGAAAACCCGTGGGACTCGCTGCCTTTGCAGGTTGTGGGTGCCAGAAAGGAACCAGGCTTTACCACTGGACAGCCTACTGGCAGCTACTGGAACACAAGCGCCTAGAAACAAGTCTCCTGTTGATAAAGTTTTTGAGGAGCTGAGCAGTAGAAAAATGGAGAGTACAAGGGAAAAAAAAGCTTAATAACTATACCGCTGCCTATTCTCTAAGCTACCTCCGTTGACCACTACCAGACAGAAGGCTGGATATTTATGACACAGCTTCAGCCAGTACGACCACTTCAAAGAAGCAAAACACATTTTAGGAAATTGGGAGAAGAGGAAAAAAGGAAAAATTAAGGATTCTATATTATTAAAATTGCAACAACAGAAACTATTTCCTGAAGTAACAACATCCACAGGCTAAGGTATCACTTTGCTTAGGCTGCTGGATTTCAGGAATCTGTAGCATCTATGATCAGATGTCTGCTACAGTGACTTTGATTAAGTACCTTACAGTTCGCAAGGAGGGCACAGCCAGCCAGCCCTGCCTCATCTGCTCCTGACAACTCCTTCGCATGCTACGGATTTTGATACAGACCATCTCTGAGCAGTCCTAGGACATACCCATGGGTGTTTATAACTGACACCATTTTAATGTATTTGGCAGGGGGGGGGATGAGGGATGCCTACACAGTAAGAAAACAGCACTGAAACAGAACAGGAAAAGGCTAGTTTTAATAGTCCGGAGTCTTCAAGGTCCTGGAAAGGTCAGTCTTATCTACCTCTTTCTAAAGGTTTTCACACCTGTATAAAAATTTTTACATTGCGGTAATGATTCCCAACCCAGTGGCAATATCAGCCTACCATGGTGATCGACCAACAGAGACTGTGCAATGCAGAGATTAAAAAAAGAGAAGCTCATATAGCTGGATCTTACTTGTCACCCACATCCACAGCTCAAGAAATATACTAAAGCAAGCACAGTATTACTAATAGACACTGAATAGGCAAGCAAATGCAAGAGCACAGGTATCACTATAAGGTCAGAGTGTGAGTGTCTAATTTGTATTGCTCAGGGAAGCAGAGATAACAAGGGGTGTATTTTAAGAACACTCTGGACTATGATCCTGAAGCCTCCCGAAACATAGAGCAGTTAGCTGCAAAAACATCGCTTCCAGTGCTCAGACAGATGTCACAGCTGAAATCTATGATGTTTCTTAGAACTGTGATTAAGTGTGCAGTTCCTGCTAGTCTCCATGGAGACTGATGTTGGCTCAGCAAAAAGTCACCAAGTGTTTTAAAATAATTCCTGTTCGTTTTGAAATTTCAGAGCACTTAACTCGTTTTTGCCTATCAGATGTTGTTTCCCCCACGAAAATTGCAACAGTAAAAGCAACCAAAAGCACTAGCAAAACTACAAAAATATTTTTACAGCTCATTTCACATGCAGCTGGAAATTAAACACCAAAACATACATTAAAAAAAGAAAAGAGGAATCTCCAAAACTAGAAATCAAGCAGTCAGTTGTACAATCTTCACATTACATGTTTTTGTGCACTGAGTACATTACATTCAACTGCAAAAGAATACTTTGGGGGGATGATACAATACTGTATTCTGTATTTTGGCTTGTATAATTAATTCTTGCCCTTTTGTATCAAAAGGCTATTCCTTTTGCAAGTATCTTTCCTGACATGCTCTTAATTGTCTAGTACCATAACAAAAACTGCAACGGTCTTAAAGCAAGAGTGCATTCTCAAAGCACCTCCCTCCCCTGTCCAGTTTTATTTTTCCTTTAAGGAAACAGAAGATATTTCACTACAGCAGACACAAGCAAATTCTACCTTGCACAAAAATTAACTTGAAGAATTTAGGCTTCCCAACTACACAGATAAAACAGCGACTCACAACATGTGCAATTATAAAGCTTTTTTTAAAATGTTTTCTGTAAATATGGTAAGTTTAATGGTAAAAATACTACAGCGTTTACACAGTATCCACAGATAAATAGGTAAATACCGTCTATGATCTCAATTTAGCACCGTAATTTTTTTAAACCTTAAACCTGGCCACAAACTTATCTTGGCACAAAAGGTTTTTTAATACATATATACACTTTACCAGAAATCCTTAGCTAGAGTTTACCTAGAGTAATTTGTACTTCTGTGTTGGTAAATATTCCCAAATAATTTTGCCTCATGAACAAACTTCAAAAGTTCTTTGAGATTAAACCCTGTAAACAGCAATAAAAAAAAACAACTGTCATACAGGCTTGGTTTGGTTTTTTGTTGATTTTCAGAGAACGGCTGAGGTTGGCAGGGACCTCTGGAGGCCACCTTGTCAAAGCCCCCTGCTCAAGCAGGGCCATCTAGAGCAGGTTGCCCAGGACCGTGTCCAGACAGTCTTTGAGTATCTCCAAGGACAGACACTCCACAACCTCTCGGGGCAACCTGTTCCATTCATCTGTCACCCTTGCAGTAAAAATGTGTTCCCTGGTGACCAGACAGAACCTCCTGTTTCATTTTGTGCTCACTGCCTCTCGTACAGTCACTGGACACCACTGAAAAGAGCCTGGCTCCACCTTTTTTAGCCACTCTTTCAGATACTTGTACAGACTGACGAGATCCCCCTCCAAGCCATCTCCCCTGTAAGCTAAACAGTCGTGGTGCTCTCAGCCTTTCCTCATAAGAGGTGTTCCAGTACCTCCACCATCTTTGTGGCCCTTTGCTAGACTGTCTCCAGTAGCTCCAATCTCTCTCTTACTGGGTAGCCCAGAACAGGACACAGGATTCCAGATGTGGCCTTATCAGCACTTACCAACTTCAGATGTCTTCTCATACTAGCACATTTCTTTTTTTTTTTTTTCCCCTCTTTTCTCCTGAACTTATCATTTTAAGTACAGCTATCTATGCTTCAGTTTATACTGAATGTTGCTGCCTACCTTGACATCAAGAATTATGACCATGTCACTCTCAAAGGCTAGCAACTTCATAACCATTATGGATATTCAGCACTATTTTCCAGTATTCTATTTTTCAAGGCATTTACAAACTTAAGCTATACCACTATGGAGCCTAAATTTTTTTCTTTTTCGACACACATGGAGGAAGAAACCATAATGATTTGCTGTATTTTTAAAATAATATTTTCCATAAATAGTAAACTTACACACCAGTTCCTTAAGCACAGGAATACACAGCACTGTTGGCCTTCTGGAGCATCTTTGTCTTCATGGAAAATAAAGACAGCTTGTTCCATAAGCACTTAGGATAAATGAAATAAGAATGGTGGCCACACTGGTCGAGAGAAAATTTATTCCATGAAATAATGCCTTTTTTCCTGTTTATTGTATCACTCCACCATGAACTTATTTTCATTTGAAGAAAAACTGTGTCATACACCAAGCAAAATTGTATACATCCACTTTGATACAACCAGAATTTTAATATAAAATAATCAGGATTTTGCATTATAACTCCAAAATGTTATAAACTATAAGCAATAAGTAATTTAAAACACAAGTGAATGGTTTTGGTTTTGAAGATTATGTAGCACCAAAGCTGACAGAATAGAAGAACTTGTTGGCATTTTACCAACATTTTTGAGGCAACTGAAGGAAAGGTACTCCATACATCAGTTAAACTGTTTTCTTATTACTTACAAGTGGGGTTATTGACCCCACCGGAAACAAGAAGCCAAGACAGAAAAAAAAAAAAAAGTCAAAACTTTAAAAAGTTAAATAATTCTGATTGTCACTTGATTAGTCTCCTTTGTGATAGGAATTTTTTTCCCCCCTTAATAAGAACAAAAAAGTAAACATGACCTCCTGAAAAAAGTTAACTGAAATAAATGCTCTAGTTCAAGGCACTAAACCCACCATTTTTCACACTTAGCAAAGAAAAAAGTATGTCTACACACATTATTATTATTTTTCCCTGTATATGACATTAATTCATAAATACTAAGACACTAAACAGTAATAATTCAAATTTTAAGTTGTGAATAAAAACTTAGCTGTGATGCAGTGGAAGCTTAAGCACCAAGTTCAAGAGAATGCTACCAAACTAACCCAAAACACAAATAAAATTGATCTCCCTGTCTAGTGAGGTAGCTACAAGAAAGTATCACCTTACTGGCCTGGAATTGACAGGGATAATACAGCGAGTGAAAAAGCACCAGTGAGTATATCAGGATGACAGCTTACCTAAATTGTGTCGCTTTGTCTTTGCGTGCTCGTGAATATGTTTCTTTGTAAAACAGCCAAAGAAGACACAGTAGAGGCAAGAGTGGAGTCTGTTCAGGTGGGCACCACACATATGACAAATGCACGACTTTGCCTGAAATAGAGAAACAGACACAGAGCATGAGTGACAGAAACGCATCTCCGCATCCAGCTAAACGGATGGAGCTGTAACCGCCAGCTTTCCCTTTCGCTCGGTGCCTGCAGTTCGGTGTTGAGACCACCAGCCGGAACAGGAGTTCTGCCCTCATGTGACAAAACCACCAGCTAGACATATTGAAGGAGAAAACTATTCCTTTCGTCCAATACGTTTCCAAGTCTTGGCAGAGAACAGGTGTCATCTAAGAGCAGACGATAATCAACCCATTTACAACTCTCAGCCTGTAGTTTAATGAACATTTCAAGCCAGGGGGAGCAGGCACTGCTGCCAGAACACACAGTCCTACCACTCCCTCACTCCACCTGTGCATTTCTACTGCCATACCAACCAGGTACCAGCAGAACAACCTACACAGCCACGTGCTCAAGCCAGGAGACAGATGTACATGAAATGAACCTGCCACTCGCCCCCCAGATTAACCTGTACCAGTTCCTCCATCCAGCTACGAGCCACACGAACATTTGTTGCTGGTGCAATACTTTTGGGCATGCTGGCTAGCGCAGCACGGGCTTAATGCCACAGCAGCACAGATGCCGATTACTCGTCGAGCGAGGTCTCGATGCATCTGTTCTTGCCCAGTTCTTCAGAGTCACCTCCCACCACCCACAGACCCTACCTTGAAGTAATGGGCTTCGCTGCTCAACAGCCCCTTTGCTAAGCTGGTCCAGCTTGCTAACCTGGAAGTTGAAGCTAGACTGCAACTAATCTTTTTTCAGGTTAGTAAGTTTGGGAAGATGGAGTAGACTCAGATGAACATCAGAGCTCAGGGAAAGCAGATGGTCAGCAGAGGGGTAAAAAGAGGTGAAGAGGCAGAAGTTTTGGGTGGTGAGACCACAGCAAGAATTCTGCTGTTTCACAGCGTCGAGCTCCTTGAGCCACTCAAAAGCTGTAACATAACTTGAACATTAAAATGTTTGTGGGTATATGGCATTTTATTTCTTTGCTGGGAGATTCTGCCAGATTCATTAATTGAGTTTCTTTATACCAGCCTACAAAATAGTGGCGGAACATCAAATCCATACCAGTCAAAGAGTTACAGAAGTCACTTTTGCTGCTCTCAGACTGGCTTTTAATCAACTTTGGAAAGGGATGTGCTGACTGTTCCCCAGAGCGACCCAGAATGGGGAGGTATGTGATGAAAGTTACCATGATTCACTGAAAATTAATAAGCATGTAAGCCTGACATGATGGTTTGCATTCCTATGATAACAATATATTTTAATAAGTAGGCCTGGAGGGGAAAAAAAAAAAGCAATTAGAAGGTCAAATAGACTTTTTGACTCTCAATCATATTTGAAGCACTCTAAGCCAACAACACCCAAAACCTTCTCTTAGCATTAAACTCAGGTACTTCAACAGAATTTTTGAAAAATTACTCTGTCTAGTAAGAGACTTAAGATTTTGAGTGTTAAGTCTTTTGCTCAACAACACCGAAAACAATTCAGGTCCAATACCATCCGACTGGAAGATACAGACAAG
The DNA here is from genome assembly GCA_013400535.1 of Scopus umbretta. Taxonomy (NCBI): domain Eukaryota; kingdom Metazoa; phylum Chordata; class Aves; order Pelecaniformes; family Scopidae; genus Scopus; species Scopus umbretta. The sequence continues at coordinate 17,558 of VZTL01050493.1, read as the reverse complement.
CGAAATTCCTCACAGTAGATTCACTTTTCGTCTCAGACTCAGACATACATTTAAGAGTATCTGAACTTCTGTAACAGCTCAGAACTACAGAGATAGCTTACAGAGGTATTTTACAGACTCATTAAAAAAATATAGAAGCCATATAGAAGCACCTTTTTTTCTTCATATTAAAAAACCAGAATTACTAAAATACTAAGGTATCATCTAACCCAGGCAGTGCATTTCATCAAAAATACCCCCCAAAGTTCTTCAGTAATATTTGCCCTGTCTGCCACAACTTAAAATTAGTGCTGAATAACTGATGCACAATCCTGTTCTCTAGTCTGGCATTTTTCTTCCAAAATACTTATGGCTGTTAAAAAAATAATCAACAAAGAAGCTTGCAATATGTTGCAGTGTGTAATTTATTTTCAAGCTTCTACAAATTAAGACTTAAATCCTGAATCTCACATGTTACATATTCAAAGTTCTCCTAAGTTCTGTTAGATGAAAATAGATTGGTTGAATCAAACTCCACACACCTACAGAAAGAAATATTTTAAAAGTAGGACCAAAAAAATTCACCACCAGCAGCACAATTTCCATCTTTAGAAAAATGCTGCAGAACTGTCAAACTGTTGCCTAATGGTCTCTCTCTGGCTGCAAAAGCTAAATAGGATCAGCCTATCTGTTAAGATTGCTGCTATGACAACAACTCTAGCAACTAGCTATTTTACTTAGCCAGCTAAAAATAAATCTTTTAGCATTAAATGTATTGTAAACAGATGACATAACAAGCATGTAAAACCCAATCATTTTAGGCTAAAAGGCAGAAAATTCATACCCTAAGAGTTCTTATTTCAATGACAATTAATAGAAATTGAAGAATGTAAAAAAAAAAAAAAAAAAAAATCAGTGGTAAGTTAAAAGAGAAGTTCAATCACTTATTTAAAGGAAGCTATTTAACCATATCCTCTATTTGTTCAATACAGCTCAAGATGGTTTTTCTAAAATTGTAAGAAAACAAGGTTGAAAGACAACAGAGTGAAGAAAGAAATCAATATCAAAAAAACATAGTGGCTATTCTTAACTAGATTAGCTGTCTCCTTTTCATCTCTCTGTGCTTTTAAACAATTTGCTAAGTTAAAACAAAGCTGCCACCCTCCCACCCCACCCCAAATAATCAAATTACTTTGTTTCATAATACTCCCACCCCTGCTCACATCTCTTGAGGCTACAGTCTAAGAACACTGCAAATGAGTAATCAAAATCAGTCGGATCCATGAAGTCACAAGCTTACTTTAAAATACGACTCAACTTTTTTAAAAAACAAGTTAGGTCTTGCTTATGGTCCAGACCCTTTAGGGAAGACAAGCAGCATTTTGGCTGCAGAATCAACCTGTTGCTTCTCCTTTTTGCTGGTATGTCCTCTGAGATACAAGAACACCCCTTAACCCAAGATACAAATGTAGAGTCTTCCCCTTCTATCCATACCCTCTCCCATTATTATTCTGCTCCCCGCATCATTTTATTCTGTTCCCTCCTTGCTTCTCTCCTTTATTCTCCTCACCCTCAGGTATTCCACTCTCCATCTTTAACCCCATTCTCTCCCCCCCCAAGCTCAATTCCTTATCTTATGTCCCCAGCCAGTCTTCCTTCAGTCCATACTGAACCTCTGTCTGTCTATCCCCTTTAATTTTGCCCTGATATTCTAACAAAATGCAAACAGAAACCAGAAGAGGCCCTGGGTGTTCTCCTTCTGGAAGATTAGAATATTTTTTTTTAAATTATAGAAAATTGGAAAGAATGGTCCTACACAACATACACGGTGTATGCACACATACACAGTAACTGATAACGTTTCTCACAAAGCTGCAGGAGTCAGCAACACTAGATATCCCAATTTCCTCTTCGGTGTTTTTCCCTCTACTAATCTCATTTATTGCTACTAAGACAGCGGTAACTCACATGCCCAGACCCCCAGCAATGGTTCTGTACCTTCTTGAAAGGNCTGCTCTCCTTTCATGGGCCAGCTCAGGCTCCACCTGAAGCAAGAAAGTCATGCTGGGCACATAGCATCAGTTGTTCCAGAAACCTACAAACCTGTTTCAACTTCATATAATACAGGCTCCTCAAATCAATGAATGGCAGCTTTGAGTGGCAACGTACTATCCCTGCAAAGCAAACTGCACAGAAAAAGCAAGAGGCATACAATAGACCTTAGCTACCGCAAACCATCCTTCCGTATTTCCAGCTGTTTCAGAAGTAGCTTTAGAAGCTCCGCTCTTATTTAATTGTACATAAGATTTGTACCTCTTTTTAAAGAAGTTTTCTGTCAGGGTACTCAAGGAGTCTTAACTCTTATGCTCACACTAAATATAATCAAAGCACTTCCAGAATAGAGCTGTTTTCAGTTACAAGCTTGTAAGCCAAAGACCTCCTACCTTTCATAGCCTGCAAACCATATTCACCACAAAGGTTCACGGAAAAAGACGAACCAGGTAACACTAACAAGACAGTGGGAGGCTTGGGAGGTTAAAAGATCATAAGGAAGGTGTTGTGACACTGTACATGTTCACAAGTGCCTCAAAGCAGCAGATTCTTAAGGTACTCTTAAAGCAAATACACTAGCTATGGATCCCTGCAAGTGTTTGATCATGTACAAATTCTTAGCATTAGGGAAGTAAAAATTTCCCAATACAAATCTACTTCCATTTCCCCACCTTTTAAAGTAAGATTTTGTGTAAAACAGACATAACATTTAGACACAGCAGAAGCAAGAAGACAAAGTATTTAATTTTCTAGTACATTATCAACATTCTTGAAAGCCTTTGGAGAAGTAGGCTTCACTTTCCAGCCCCAAACCAATTCTAATTCTTCAGAAAGAACTTTATCTCAGTCTACACAGATTAAGGTGTTTGTTGTGCATCTCTAAATATGCCTACCTACAGAATATAGGCGTACGTAGGAAATTCTCTCTCCATCCATAATTTTGTCACCATAATCTGCTTTGTTTCCAAGGAGAAGCATTTATGCTCCAGAAGCATTACTTCAGCTCAGACAAACTATTCTTTACAAGGTTGTACTTAAGTGGATCTGAAAGAAGGTGAACTCCAGGCACAAGGAGACTCTGAGGAGTCCCACTCGTGGTTGTTGAATTTTGAAGTAGGATTTCTGTGAGAAATTGAGAAACCTATTCCAAAGTTAACCTTGGTACAACTACCACAGCAGTTATTTAGGCAGGAGAAGCTGCTAGCCCTAAAGTCAAGAGGCAAAATTTAGCAATGCTACGAGATGCCTGGAAGCAGAGTACCTGTAATTCTCAATACTTTCTCTCTCACTATGATTTTAGGTTTCTACGTTTAAACTTGCTTTGAGTTAAAATGAGATACTGTGAGATAAACAAATGCATCATTTTAAGTCCCATTCCCTTTTCCCTGTGATGCTTCCACATGCTGGTGCGAGGGGCAAGTAGGAGAAAGCAAGAAATGAAGGTCCACTCACCCAGAGCCTTAGGAACCTGACAGCTCCCGCAATAAAACTCTGCTTTCTTGAATTCTTAATCCCTTACAGACACAGGAACAAAAGTGAAGATATGGATTTAAAGCTTGCAGTGTTCATTAGTTTAACAGCAGAATAGGGGAAAGAAAGAAAAAACAAAAAAAACACTAAACCCCCCCAAACCAGAAAAGTCAAGAGATTTTTGACTGAAACTTTTCAGATACGAAGTGCAAATGCTCTCACTGGACCACAAATCAAGACATTTAAGGGAAATTTAAACATTTCCTCACATATTCAGAGTTCCTAGTCTTAATATGCACATTTTAGGTACAGTCAATCCTCTTTGACAATTTTTCCCTCTCCTATTCACCTCGCCATGTCTAGATCACAGCCTAGGCACAGACTTATTTTTATTCTTATCCATCCATGTTGCAACCAATTCCTGTCCAAATGTAATGTAGATGCAGCAGTGCATGTTGAGTGATGAACAGCATGCTTCCCTTAGCCTATTTTTTGAAAGAAAAAAGGACAGATAATCACAAAAGGTCATATAACCAACCACTGCTTCTTTCTTTGCTGAAGATGGAGACCCTACGGCTATTCCAACAGCAGCATTTCTTCTGCCTTGTGGGAGGAGAAAGCCAATATTAAGCCACAGCTGACAAGATTTATTACTCTGTAGTACCCCTTGCAACTCAAGAGTAACAAATTTAGGTCAAATCTGCCTTATGACATTTCTATCACTTCTTAGTCTACATTTACTTCAAGATCCAGTGTACTGCTTTCCTAAGGCAGGCATGCCACAGACCCATCAATCCACTAGTATAGTGCCTGGGATATTTCATAAATTTAAATAATTAAAACTTCAAAGCCATGTTCTTAGGTTTCAAGAAACAAAAAGAGGGAATTCATTTTACAGTTCTCCATGGTATGGCGTACATATCACTCCTCCACATGCTGATAGGATGATTCAGTTACTCTGAGTCAGTGCACATTTCTGACACATCAGCTTAAAAAAGTCAACTTAAATATTGTTCACTCACTTCCTGCAACCAAGTCTTAATTATGATCTTGTCCAATTAGAAGTGTCAATTATTTTTTTTAAAAGAATATTCCATCAATCTTGTACATTTTCTTCCCAGCCCCACTAAGTTCGGGGTACTAGTAAAGGTTTTATTCGTATGAACAAAACTGCGCTAGTTAGAGAATTTTGTGGCTTGGTAAATGTTCAGAAAGTCACTTTAAAAAAAAAAGCCAAGCACAGGTAACTTCTTAAACTGTGTTATTCTAAATGTTTGTTTAAACAGCAGCAGAAAAAGACAGTTGAAGTATGTCAGCCCTGTTCAACAGCAAACACGAGATCTAAGGCGCTTGCTCTGCTCTGTATTTGCTGGCTCCCATACTGCCATCAGGTGCAGCAGAGAGAAGATGTCTACACAGCTCTCCTCGTCTGTGAACAGGACGTTTGGCTCTGACCCTTGGAGCAGAAGTTTGAAAACAACCTTCTATAGATTAGATTAACTCACAGCTAATTCCAATGAATCCTACTTCCGCCTAGAAGTGAAAAAACTGTTAAAGAGGGAAAAATGAGAGTACTGAACATGCTACAAAAGATGCTAGAAAGCAGCTTGAGGAAACTTTTTTTTCTTCCAAACCGGTAAAACTTTTCCATGACACCTCATTCAGGATGATGCATCCCAACAAGGGCACACACTACCTGTCTTTCGATAAGGCAAAGTAACAAGTACATAAAACTCACCTGTTCGAACCTCGGAATCATTTTATCTTAATTTAATCTTGATTTTATAAAATATTAGTTGCACAGTACCTACTGCCAGAGAAAGAATGATTAAATATTTTCTGCAATGGACATTCTGAGGGCAGTTTCTAGTCCCCTTTATTTTTTCCAGGTTTTTTTCCCTTCCTGCCTTCATGGAAGACACACTAGCAACCACACAAGAGAAACAAGACTTGCAGGTTTTGAGGCCAATATCAGAATATTTTGAATGATCTGCTTAATTAGTACTTTTTAGTCTAAAAGTTTTAAAATCACATTAATCCTATTCCTTTTTCAGTTCTATTTTTTGGTTTTGACAAATTCTCTCAATTTCCTCATCTGACGATGACAAACCTCTGCTAAGTGTTCTGTGGTGCTCTGATGCCAGGCTGACAAATTCTCTGGAGGCTGGGGAGAATGGAGTTTATCCTAGTTAATAAAGCAGCCTGAGCTACCTTCTGCAGGAATGTCAGTTTGCCACAACAGCAGGGTGGCTAACCCACCACGAACCAAAGCACAGTTGGCCAAATATTTTGACTGGATCAGGATCCACATACAGAGAAATAATAATGGTAGAAAGGAGACCAAGGAGGACAAGGAAAGGAGACCAATAGTTCCTGAGCAGGTCTTCTCAAATGTAAAATTAACCACAAAAATGACTGTGGAAGCCTGACAGTATCTTGACTCGTGCCTTTGGAAGTAGTAAATAATTGCTTTTATTCTCTGCCTGAAGGGTGGGAAGATGACAAGAGAGGTGCCATGCTTTCAAGAACACCAGAACACCAGCTGAACACCAGAAAAGTGGTCTATACAAAGTCGAATTGTTAGTAACAAAGAAAGAACACTAATCCAAAGACAAGACACAAGAGGAACACAAAGGCAAAACCCTCAAGTTCACAGGGCATAAGCAATACAGAGGAGCTGTTTCGTAACAGGCGAGAAAAGAGGTCATCTATAAAAGCAACTTCTAAACACATCAGCTGGAAGCAACAATATTCAGAATAAGCCTGAAAGGACCACAAACATCTTTTGAAATAACACTATGCATTCTGCTGAAGGATGAATAATTCAGACTAAGTTATCCCAGAAACTTTCACGAAGCAGGTAATATCCCAGCATCAACTGACTCATGAATCAATAGCCAGAGCATTCACTTTCCTTCTCCAAACTGTACCACAAAATGGGAATGGGTATCACTGAGCAGTTCTAGAGCACAGTGGTAGTTACACTAATAACTCATTTGCATGGCGGTACCGTTCCAGCTCTAAATTGGCAGGGCTTCATTCCCTATCACTGTTAAGGAAAAAATGGGTAACTTTTCACTATGCAGCAGTTGGGAAGAGGTGCTGAATAAAAAAAAAAAAGGAGACTCATTGATCTGAGCTGAAAGAAGCAGGCTTGAAATAGCTTTGAGTCCATTTAAAAATACAGACAGACGGCAAACAGGTTCCATGTAAAAAGCTTTAAAAATGCTTCGTACTAAGTGTCAGATAATATAATATGGTTTTTATGACTCCACAGACTTTTCTGAATTCTTGAGTGCCTCAATTTAGAGGATAGCATTAAACACCATTTTCCACTGTGCCCATACTACAGCTGCTCTGAGACCAGTAAAGGGAGAGAGAGAAGGGAAAAAACCAAAACAAAAAGAATCACTGAAAGTTATTTCAGAAAAGATAGCCTCCTTGAATCCTACTTGATCTAATAGCTGCTAACATTACATGCCATTATACACCAGGATCACCCTACCCTAAAGCAACCTTTTCCATTCCTAAGTGAGCTACTTCAAGTCAGTTAGTTTTTCCCAAGGATTCGGAACAAGAATAATGACTTGCTTTCAATGTGGTCTTCCATTCAACAAGATCAAAGCTCCAGTGAGGCTCTGCACTGAACAGCAGGATGGAAAACATCTGATTTGTCCCCTTCCTGCTGGAAGGGACTGGTTTAAACTGTTCTGCTTCATCTCATACAATTTGCACCTAACGTGTTTTTCTAAACGAAGACAGGTGGATTCATGCTGCTGATGATGATGAAGAGCACTCTCAGTATCTGTCCCACTAGCTCAACTGCGGGTGGAACCACCTCCAAAGCAGGGGCAGTAACACACACGTAGAGCAATTCCAGCTGTTCATGCAGTAATCTGGCCTTCCTGTTCTAAAACAATTAGACTATGCAGCTGGAGAGTTACTTCTATTGACAATCCGTGCTATCTTAAGCTTGGAGTGTACGTACCCTGAAGGGAATTACAGCCAAAGCTCCAACACGCTAAAGAGTTAAGGGATTATATGTATGGACAATACTCAGGAGAGAGACAATGCATTTTTCTGAATCAGCTCTGCAACAAAAGCATGTTCTTAAATGAGAACAACGTTGTGGCCAAAGTCTATGCAAGCTCTCAAAACACAGCTTGGGTTCAAGGGCTCTTCTCAAGAAACCAGTGCAAGTTATCACTTAACCTCTACATACAGATTTTTTTCCTGTTCCCCGTACTCTGGATGACATATCATGCCAAGAGCTGGACGTTAAATCCGTTTTTTTTTTGTTTGTTTTTTTTTTTTTTAAACAACTTTTTCCAATTTTTGTTTCATACAAAATTCCACAGCAGGTACAAGGCTGAAACAAAACTTGGGAGGGGGAAAAAAAAAAAAGTTGCACAATTTAAAAGACAGACAGCCCAAGTTAGAGGAGAGAATAGGAAGATGCTTTAAAGATGCAATTTTGGTTTTCCCATATATAGTCACAGTAGTAAAAAGCTGTATTTCAACAAGAACAAAGCAATTTTCTGGAATTCAAATGACTGTGCTGAAATTGCTTATTTACTTCTCCTTTGGTAGGTGCTCATCTTCACCACTAGCATTTACAAATCTAAATGATTTCTCAAGTACTCTATAAAAGATGCATTTAAGAGCCTATTGTGTTTTTAAACCACTTAAATAATGGATCTCGTTCAAATTAAATCGCATGTCCTTCTACAGTAAGATTCTTTTAGAAGTGGAAAGCATATTTGCCTTGTGAAAACATGCAAGCTGCTTAAGGTTCAAACACGTCTCTTTCCCTGAATATATATGATGCATGGATATGTTCTGTGTGTTGATTTTTATCTATTTCCTGCAATGCACCACTGCAGTAGCGAATTTCACATGAGAACAAGGGGCTTGCCAATACCGCAGTAGTGTATTCTAAAATCTAGTACAAAATCTATTACTTTACCTCACCATTCCCCCATGTCAGCAAATCATGGAAATGTTTTTAAACATCCTATTAGGTAGCGTATTGATCTAATCTGTGAGCACGTGACTTGGGAAGCAATTCAAGGAGCAAGCTAAACAGACAAACCTGCCTGATGCTGTGCAGAGTCTTATTAAACCCTGGCCATGCTGCAGAGACTGTATTTTGCCCTGCGTAAAACTAGAAAATCAGATTCTTCATATGAAAACAGGTATGCTCTGGGGAAGTTTGCCATACTACTTTGATGGAGATCCTCTAGATAGCATCCTTTCAGAAAGAAAAGAAAAAAGAAACTTCAGGATACATAGGATCAAAGCCCTAACAAGTCCTACAGCCTCATTTAGAAACGGACAGATATTTCAGCTATCCTTTCTTTAACTACTCCAAGATGTCCATAAATATACGTGAACTTAATTAGTCCACATCAAAGTCAAAGCAATTCTGCTAGTAGGAAAGATGGATGGGATGATGCTACAGCACAGATTCTCTGTGGCATGACTTATTTATGAGACAAATCCTCTCAGCAAAAAAGACGACTACTAGAAAATGAGCAGCAATAGAGTGGCAGAGTGCATCTATTAGCAACTATTTGTCTTATTTAAAAAAAAAAAAAAAGAAACAATGCTGCACTAAATAGGGTAGGTCCATTGTTGAGCCTAACCAAAAAACATTAGTCCGGGAGAAAGCATTTCTGCTTTTAAAAGCTTCCTATGAGTTATGCACCATTCTGTCAAGACTTTAGGAGTTATTATACATTATATTTTTGTATTTACTGTAGCAAAGCAAGCCAACTGGTAACACAGAAGTCAAGCCCATTGCTTGCAACTTTCCTGACAATTGTGGGTTTCAATGATGATACATATAACAAACAAATAAGGCATACAGCCAAACTCATATTGCCATAAGAATAAAACTTCCTCTTTGTCTAATAGGAGCTGAAGACAAGTTCTAGTCCCCTCACAGTGCCTACAAGAAAAACCATTACAAAACAATAAAATAAACATCCCTTTTGGTTTTACAAGAGCTATACAGAACATTTGCTGATTCTCCTTCCAAAGACCAACTTGCCCAAAGCCCCACAACCCATTCCCAAGAAGCACATTCCCCCTTAAAAAACATGCCAGAGAAATGTGCTGACACAGAAAAGACCATTAACCCATACACACTAAATAGCGTTCATCACAGAACAAGTGCATCCTCTAAAATTACACAGCGAGTCTTTTGGAGAAAAGTACAGAACATTCACAGGGTCCCAAGCAACAGTGCTTTCACTACCATGCAGCATAAAACAGAACTATAATGGACAAACTAGAAATTCTGTTTGTCTAGTTCCACTTATGATACTAAGACATCAACACCTGAGGACATATTTATGTTCACCTAGCTGTATCTACACTCTAAGCCAACTAGGCCATTCCTGCCTAGGAACATCCAGAGAATGAAAGCAAATTCTCAATATGCTTGCACAGAACATGCTTTGATATCTAGTAAGCTGAAGCTTACTATTACCTCATACCTCAGTACAAAACAAATTAATAATTCATTTTACAAGAGCAAAATAAAAGGTCTTTCATTCACTAGAAGACTTCCATGCAAATTCACAAATCTAAAGTTACAGAGATGAGACAGAGATGGTCAGAACTGCAATTCACCTTTTAGAAGATTTAAGATTTAGACAGATGGATATTCTGAACTCCTCAGATGTGCAACTCAGCTCAGAAAAACTGTTATTAAAGCAATATGAACACAAAATACATTTTGGAATAGGAGTTTGGATTTCTCACACAAACTAGTAAGATGAATGAAAGCATCTTCAGAAAAAAAAGAAGAATGGGAAATAAGCATTCTCAAGACAAAAATTTATTCCTCTATCCATGTAAAGGGTTTGCAAACTGCTGCGGTCCCACAGAATAATCATTAATCACAATGTGTGTAGGAAGGTGGGCGATAGTTTCTTAGTGAAGAGCTTCTGTTTTTCACACAGGATGTACAGCCAGCTATTATGTTTTAACACTTCATGCTACATTTGGAACAGGAACTTGTTTTGCAACATAAGTTAATTTCACCTGCCTCTCAAAGGCCTGAATTGGGAAGACGGGTGCAGTTAAATTGTTACTGCCTCTCAAGATCAGGGCACATGAAAGTCTAACTCCCATTGTTTAGGAGGGCTTGGGGAAGGGGTGGTTGCCAAGTAAGGAAATTTGGAATCGCCTAAATGGAATCAAGAAGCA
>VZTL01050491.1:3129-17007 GCA_013400535.1 Scopus umbretta | reverse complement strand
ACTGGAGCCAAATACAGAAAGTCAAAAGTGAGATACAACTTAGCAGACATGAACAGACTTCTCTACTTCGTATAAATTTTTGTAGGAGCAGCAGGTTGTCATGTGGTAAATGAATCAGATGTACAAGGAAGCAGTCCCTGCCTGTGGTCTTCCAGTATCGGCTCTGAAAAAAAAGGTAAGATAACAATACCCTGCATTTCCACTGCTTCGGAAGCCAGGACATCCTTACCTTGGCCAGGTTAGATGGGAACTGACCCTCAGCCCCAAGCATCCCCGGGATGATGCAGGGCTGCCTTCCTGCCCCAGCATGCTCCCTCCTCTGGACATGGAGGCCCGACAGATCTCTGAGCTCTCAAAAGGGTCCAGCACAGTGTCATATTTAAATCACCTTTTGAGGGATTTGTGTGCTGCCTTTCTTTTCTGAACAAGCTTGAACTCTGCAAGATCTCCTGAAGTCCCTGTGGCTTCTTGCTGCTGCTGTGCATGGGTCAGGAGGGCAGAACTGAACCCACAGTTTAAGCAGCTCACTCTCATTTTAATTTCACAGGTTTAGCATGGCTGGTGTAATTCACATGTAAAACCACAGCAGTCATCCAAATCTTTGCTGCCTGGGCATTGGCTGGCTGCATTTCTGGAAATTCATGGTCATAACATATACCTATTTTCTGAGTTTCCATTAGGAACTAGCTCTGTCAGGCATGATCGCATTCGCAAGAGTTCAGGAGGCAGGAAAATTTGAAAAAGTGTTTATGAGACTGGGCATAAATCACAGTTCTCAGGTTTTTTCTCCCTTCTTCAATTAAAAAAATATATTCAGAGCAACCTTTCCCCACATCTACTCCCCCCATCTCCCTCCAGAAATGATGAATCCCACTCTAGCTGTAAATTGGATCCCAGGTGTACCCATATATATTATACATACATAACAGCTACTTATGGGCATAAGGGCTCTTGCACAGTTACTGTGGAAACCAAGGTATCAAATTTCCTGGCTCTTAAGACTCTACCTTCTCAACCTTAATGTGCATTTACCTTGAATAAATCACTTCTGCACTCTCCAGCCCAGAAACATCCCTTAGTAGAGTACATTTGGGTTCACCTTTAGGAGACTCCCCCTAACCTGCTGTCAACGTCCCAGGAACGCAGTGCTGCCTCCGACCCCGCACGACCCTCGGATGGGAGCAGGGTACAGGAGGAGAGAGCATCCCTCTGCAGGCAGAGACCGACTTGCTCCTGCACAGCACAGCTCCAACGAGCATCGACCGCTCCCTGTGTCAACCACTGCAGGTACTGCTGGCAGAGAAACTCCCCGCAAGCTCCTCTCGCTGCCCGGGCAGCATCGAGGCACTGCTTTCTCTCTCACAGGCGCTCGTGACAACTAGAGGTTGAACTTGGCTCTGTAGGAAAGGGGAATCATTTACCAGCTACTGAAACACAGCCTGGTCTGGATGGGGATGCAGCAGCATGGAGCAGCACAAGACACGATGTAGTGTCTTGTGGAGAATGTCATCACATCCTGCTAAGGCTCCGGAGGGACAATGTGACACTTCAACATAAATTTCTTCCAGTTACGGCTGCAACCACACAAGAAGCCAAAGATACTTCAATGCAAAGTGCAAATTCAGCCCAGATGTAACCTCAGGGGTTTCAGCAGAGCTCACTGTAGGGCTGAGCCTGACCCACCTCATCTATGTGTAAGCGCAGCTCGGAAATTCTCCCCGGGTAACTACAAGAGGATCTGCTGCACACGCACAGCTTGTCACAGGGATGTCGATGCTGTCCTGTAAGAGGCACCTCAGCATCCAGCATGGTATTAAAAACAACAGCCAAGTGAGACACCGAGGGGTGCTGATGTCAGCAGTGGCTCTCGGGGTCTCTAGGGCTGCTGTGCACTGAGCGACTTCCAGTTTGCTCCCCAAACCATTTGCTAAAATTCACAGCAAGCAGCAGGAGAACTGCTCTCACCTCATTCATGTTTCAGGATCTTTATTTTTATGATTGTCTTTTTAAGGCACCCCTCCCACCACAGTAACTAGGTGCTTAGCCAAACTACCAGGAAGACAGGAGTCTGTTGGTCCCTCAATTAAAAAGTACTTTTGTATTTATAAATCTGGAAAAATACCATTGTCAATCATACGGTCTTCCTATTACACACTGGCTATGCACACGAACTAATATGTTCATAAGCTGAAACATGAAAGACACCATCGATATACAAAGTGACCTGTTAATAATCCTGTCACCCTCCCCAGCACACACGGACAGGGCCTCTTCCTGCAACAAGCCAAGGAAAAACAAGACCTGGCTCAAATGGGATGCCAGAACATCAAACTGTACTTACTTAACCTTTGCACTTCTGAAACAGCAAAGATCCTGTGAAAAAGAAATTATTACAATTCTTTCCTTATTATCTCTCAGGAACATAGGAAGGAAAGTTTTGTACATTGCTACCCTCAAAAAACTTCCTAAAATAACAATGCAGCTTGGCTGTTTTCTTTCCTTGCCACCTTCTAGTTTCTTGAAAAAGCCCTCTCTGCCTTGTCGTCCTGGCTGGCAGGTTGTGCTGTTTGTAAAGGATCCCTCTTCTCCTCTTACCTCGTACTGCCCACATCCCGCTCTGTTCCACCTCTCAGTGCTCGTCCCTTGGCTAAGCTTAGCAGGACTTTCTCTGCAGACCATAATCACTGCTCTGAGATTAGTCGGAGTTAGGTGTTGCAGACAGATGCACAGCCCTTCCTCTCCCACACCCAAACTCCCTGCCAAGCTCTGGCTTAGGAGTATCATACCGGATCTTGAAATCAAACTCCGGGGTCTTGCATGATAAATCAGAGCAATTGCTGGGGCTTGGCTGTACCTCCTTTACTTATGGTAAGTCTGGGGTGGTTAACTTGCCTGACGATTTGACAGCGCTTCACCTATAGAACAAATGTTACCGTATTAGCAATCATTGACAAAAATCGTGCTTGTTTTGAAGGGAAACAGGAGTAGGTCCTTGAAAAGCACCTACTGTCTCAGGAAAAACTTCCCTGCGACTTTGCTGGCATCCTTATGAATCCTGAGATTTTCCCAGCTAGAGCACCCGCCCAAAGAGAGCTGGCCTGGGGCTGCTCCGATCCTTGAAGAGCCAAACGTGAAGTAAATAAAAAGTTCAAACTCTCTGCCCTTTATTGCTTCCTTATGATACTTAATGAGCCCTCCCAACGCTAATATATCATTTCTGCTCTGCTCCCCACGCCACACAGTCACTAGAAATATTCGGGTCGGCCTTCCCTGTGTTTTGCTGGAGGATTCTCTGAAGGACTGAAAGTTGAATAGTGGTATCACAATAGGCTGAAGCCGGAGGTTCAGCTTTCCAGCCCTTAGACAGACTCAATGCCCCTCTCTAACTCAGTTGGAAAGCTGCAGCTCAAATTTCAGCCTATGTTAAGTCACTGTTCAGCTCTGCTCCTTCAGCAAAAGAGAGGGAAGCCCGGAGAGCCTTTTTCTAAAGCAAAAAACTGAGGGGGGGAGAAGGGCGGGGGAAGGAAGCAAAAACACATGGAGATCGTTTTTTGTGCATCAGAAGGAGCAATGAAAGGCACAGGCAACTTTTCAAACATGCCAGAATAGCTTAGTGTGATTTGTAACCAAGAGGAGGGTTGAATAAACATCTCCAACAACAAACATCAAACTTTTTTGGAGGGAGGAGACAATTAAGGCAGCAATGACCTGCATGGAGACTCCGCTACCACCTTTCTGACTTCCGCAGAGGATCGAGGCATTTATATCATTTTGTATCACGGAACCATCGATGTGAACTTCTTCATCTCATTAAGGGAAGACAAAGCCTGGCTTCAACATCAGCACATCGCTGCCCCATATCACAACCAACAAATGTAAGATCCCAGTCCCCCAACGCTGATCTCAGCTACAGAAAGTGCCTGACCCCACATACCATGCTGGTATTCATCCATCTTTCTAAACACGCTCAGAATTGGCTGCAACCCACTTGCACAAGAGAAAGGAGAACAGACACAAGCCCAGAATGGGAAGGAGATGAGGAATGCCTTCCTTACTTTTTTAGACAAACTAAGAGTATACCCTCTTAAGCCTGCCAGACCGAGCTCAAGGAATCATAAACCCCATTCCTAATTAATACATCAACAGGTCCCACCGGCCAGGGACTTGCCTCCCAAGAGGGGAGGCCTGGGCCAGCCTAGATGACGAATGAGACCTCAAACAGCTGAATTGTTTCAAAGGCTAAACTGGCAACTGCAAGGACAAGCAGGATTGGAAATGCAGGTAGAAAAACCAAAATATCCACTACAGTTACAACTTTTTTTTTTTCTATTTAGCACTGTGACCTGCACTATGTCATTACTGTAGCGCTCTTCCTCCAGTCAAGCACTCTGCAAAGGCTATACCTACAGGAGCAGCTCATCCTCTCCTGAAATGCAGCCACTTCTCAGGTGAAAACATCACAACCGCAGACCACTGGGGGGACATCCATTCTACCAGCTTAACCCCAGCAAACTTTCATGAGTGAATTGATCTACCACATCTGGGGACATTAACACAAGACCAGCCCTCTTGGACGCTTGAGGTCCCCTTACTGCAGAGTTCTTGCACACCAGAGACAGCAGTTCCATTTGCTTGCGTGGCTATTATAAACACTGAGGAGAAAGGGTCTGGCAAAGATCTGTATTTTGACCGTTCCTTGACACAGCAGAATAGGACCGACACGTCCACTGCAGTGACACTCACATTTGTTGCAACGGACCTCCTAAACAGACAAGCCATGCAACGTAATTTCTCTGTCTGCTGGCGCCATTCCACACCGTTAAGCTCTCGCTGTCCCTTCAGCCACAAATGCCCCAGCAGAGGCAGCAAGCTCCACTCTATTATTGGAAGACTCAGTGGAGCACATCCCCCACAAGCGAACTACCTCTCCCTTTCAACTGAGCAGAGCGTATTAAAATCCAGCAACTGTCTCCCGTTCAAACCAGATGGCATAAATAGCTGGAGAGCTATCAAACAAAGTATACATTCAATACTTCAGCATAACATGAAAGCCCCGTTAAGCAAGTGTGTGCATACATACACACCCACGCTCAGGGACCAAAGCAATGGCAGAAAGTGCTCGATTAACTTCTCTAGTGGCTTAAGTGTCTGTCGACACTCAGGACATTCATACAGCATGAGCACTGGCCAAACTTCCGTAGCTTGTGCAGTCCTTGAGCTCTCCTGAAGCTATAAATTGCAGCAGGCTGCTACTATAAACAAGGAAAGCAGGAGACTGGCAAGTTGATTAAGACCATCACTTCATGTCACGTCTAACTCATTTCCAGCTGCCTTGAGTAAAAGAAAAAGCCACCAGAAACCCTACACTCCAACGACACTAAAAGAAAAGAGCGACTCCCTGCTCTGTCCAGCTCTGGGGAATACGCGTGGAGCTTCGTAAGTCCAGTTCCAGCTCACTTACCTCATCCATTTTTTCTGACGTTGGAGTCTGGTCACCAGGCACCATTTCTTTAGCCTCCGAGGTCTCAATTTTGGAGGTCCTGCTCAACTGATCAATGGGAGTCATGCTGGCCTCCGATGCCCCCCGGGAATTCTGACTCAAAGGAGCCATCCCAGGGATGGGCTCGTCATCGTCAGAGTCAGGTAACGGCGTTGGGCTAATGTCCTCCAAGCCTGTGCTGGAAGGGCGTGAGGAAGGCGTCTGGCCTCTGCAACCGGGCTGAGAATTCAAATTGTACATCGGGATGGGAGAGAGCTGGGAAGAAGAAGAGGAGATAGGACTACCTTCCATTCGGACCTCATTATCCGAGTCATGTTCGTTAAGAAAGGGTAACTTTGTTCTCTGCTCTTTTAAGAGCATCTCAATCCTCGAGTCCAAGCTGTTATGCTGCATTTCCGACTCCATGGTGGGGGTGCCGGGGGTCTCGCTTCTCTCCGGAGTCTGAGAGAAGGATGCTGTGCTCGGTTCAGGAACAGAGTTCGAATTGGGCAAGGGTGGAAGCTCCTCCTGTTTCTCCTTCACTGGGACAAAATCAATGTTAGGGGCAGCGCTGCTTTCCACAACCATCTCAGTGGGAGGTGGTGCAGGTCTTCGGTACTCTGTCTCCCTGGAAGTTTGGGGAAACTGCTGCTCATCGGACTGGGGAAATACAGCTGGTGCTTGGTAGGGAGAGAAGGCAGATTTGTAGCTTGAAGAACTAGAGTGGCTCAGGGGAGGAGTGTGAGAGAACTGAACTGGCTCCTGCTGATGGGATTTGTAGGTACTAAACTGATGCTCCGTCCCTCGGTAAACACCTGCCGAGTTATGAACATAGTGATGTCCTGGTCGACGGTTGTAGGCATCTGTAAATTTTGTTTCGTGTCTCCTGGGTTTGTACCCACTGTCCTGCCCAAAATGGTATACAGGTGTTGTCTGACGACTAGAATAGGTGGAATCCTGGGAAAACGGCGTCCCTAACCGTGGGGTGTGAGGTGTTCCTTGGGACTGTGGGGTAAATTGGCTGTACGAGTTTGGGGTGTCTTGCCGACAGCTGGAATAGGCTGTGTCATGGGAAAACGGCGTGCTACTGTTCGGGGTAACAGATGATGCCGCAGAAGAAAGGTTACTGTCTTTCAGGCGCTTCAGGGAATCCGTCAACTATAAAAACAGCAGAGAGAAAAGCACCTAAACACACAATTTTTTCTAAAAGATATTTGTCTAATCCGTTTGGTTTTCAGGAATTGAGTACCCAGGAGTTTGTACTGGATTTCCATTGGGGGGGGGTGGGGGGGGGAGAGGTTACAGCATCCCTGAAAACACAAACCGCTATCCATTATTAACAGCTCCCTTTGATTTGAAAGAAAAAGGCAAGCAAAGAGGAAGTTGTTTATAAGAGGAGGAAGAAGAAAACAGATACAACAGTATTCCTTTTAAGCTACATCCAAGAGCATCAGGTGAATAGGAGACTTGCACAAGACTGTTAGCTAGAAGAGCTTCAGCTGATATCAACTATGTAAGGCTTGTCTAAACTGCAAATAGGAAAAGATAATTAAGAAAATTCTGAGATATGAATTATCGATTTAACTTTTTTTGTGAACAAATCAAAACATACAAATCAGCAAACTGCCAGCCTGCAACCAAACCTGTGCAAGCAGGGCTCTGTGCTGGTCCAACTGAGGGAGCTGATCCACCACCCTCTCTACCAAACATTCTTCTGTAACAAGGGAGAAGGCTACAGGTCTAAAAAGCACCAAAAGTTCTCAACTGCTAAAAACACATTTTAAACCCCTTCCCAAAGACAAATGCTCAGGTAGAGCACTACTGCTTATGGCATTTGAAACTGAAACCCTACAAACCTACAGAGCAGCCAAGTAATTGCTCTGCAACTCACTTCACAGGCACATTCAGGGGGTTTCTAGGAGCAGCCCTGCTCCAACTCCGACTCTGCTGAGTCATAACAGTGCCATGCTAATCATCAGCACCAGAATCAATTTTCCTTAATGCAAAGCAAGAGCTCAGAGCAAGAATCCTCCTGGTAGCAAAAGAGGCAGGACTGAGCTCCAACTCCCCAGAAGCACACTGGGATAGCAAACTAGTGAGACTACAGGCTGGCTGCTACTCTCCCAAGCACAGGTAGATAGAGACACCCTTTAAACAACCTGTTTATAACATGCCAGCACCATCAAACCCAAGGTGAGCTCTCACCTGCCTGCTACACTCACACACATCTCACCCACTCAATAGTGTGGGCTTGCTCTTGGTGTGACCCCTAGGGACCACGACCACACAGACATCAGGAAAAGTTTCTTCCTCAACTGTTCTAAAACCCACAGAAAGGGTCAGGAACCAGCCACGTGCTTCCTGCTAAAATCCACATCTCTGCACCTTTGGTGTAGATGTGATGCGGATTGTTGTTCAGTGGGGTTTGGATATGGCCTGGAGGCAGGGACTGTGGCGCTCAGAACCGCCAGGTCTTTGCTGTTCTGCACGACGGGGGAAAGCAAATGTCAGTTGTTTTACTAAACTACAACAGCAAACAAGCTTGTTGGCAGATTCTAATGACAAGAACATGATGCAAATGGTTAAAGTTACCCACAAAGCAATAATTTTGGTGGTAATTGGGAAAAAAAATCAATTCAGGATAATAATATGATACATGAACACAATATCTAGAGAAACAATCTTAAAGATAATTACAGCAGGGACTACTTTGGGGGATTCCATCAATTAAGTGTTTTGCTGTTAACCCTGAAAAAGAATATATCTGTCCGTTTTAATTTGAGATGTGCTGTAACCAGCAGAAATGAAAAGCCAGGCCCTGCTCATAGCGGATTCCCAGCAAAATCATTACTTGCTTCCCTCCTGCATTTAAAAATACCCTGCTGGGAGGTAAGGAAGAATCAGCCTCGTTAAGATTTTGTTAAGAGGATACTGGGGTCTTGCCTTGTTGCTGTTGGGGTGCTTGGCAGGAGAAGAGGAGAATTTTATTTTTTCAGATCAATGGGATTTTCATGTTCAATGTACAGCTCTTACCTGTCCTGAAAACACCTGATCACAGAATTAATGAAATTATGGCATATTAAGAAGTCATAAGAGTGCAGAGGAATAGAGAGCAGGAAAAAAAATCTAAAAAATCTCTGCCACATCTCTTTCTAACTTGATGCCTTGAAGTGGGTTCCTAAGCCACACAACGTACATTTAGACAAGCCAAGAGGGCTGACAACTTCGCACAAACAGGCTTCACTTCTCCCTCATCCCCTCATCCCAGTGGGGGTCCCAGGGGAGCCCATAACTGTACAAAGCCATTTAGAGAATCGTACCCTAAATATCGAGGGACCCCTGGAAGCCCTCAGGAATTCTGTCCACTGCTTTTATTAACAGCTGATTCCGATGACTAATTAAGATTCTGGAAAACTGATGCCACTATTTAAGATTTGACATCTTCCCTCTTCTAGCCTTTAAGCAAGTCTAAAGAGCGTATGCGCTGAGGATTACATACTGCAGACGCTAGGCCAAATGTACCATTGTAAATCACTCCCCCTGACTTCAAGGGAATAATCTCATCTCAGGGACAGATCTGATCCAGTCCTCTTAACTGCAGGAATTTCTAATGTTAATAGGGCACATACTGTCGGTTCTGTAGGTATTTTTCATTCCAAAAGACAAAAAGCACTTGCCACGCTCTGCAGACACCAGCATACAGATTAGCCACATGCACTGCATTCGCAGAGAGTTACATTTGCTATGGCAATTATGAGCAAGTTATATTTAAATGTGAATTAGTGACGTCCACTCAAACTATGGCAAGACAAAAAAATGAAGCGAAATTAAAAGTGTTAAAACATTAACGTTAATGATGCATTTGTTTGGAATTTTCGAGAAAGTTATTCTTAAAAAAAAAAAAAAAAAGCCAAGCAAACATACCTGGAGAGTTTCATTCACAGTTGGCGATACATCCTGTTCGGTGCCTACGGGAAGGGTCTGAGGAGTGTAAAGACCATTAACAAGCAGTTCATAGAATCGCATGCGGGTTTCACCTGCACAGACCACAATGGAAGAGTTGATTAAACAGAAATAACACAGCCTATGTAAAAACACATATTCTTGATACCCACATGACCCTGCTACGACTCCCAGCCTGCTGCATCCGCGCGACAGGGGAGCAGGTCTCGCCTCCGAGGCTTGTAGGGACCATTTTTAAATAAACTGCTGGGCAAGCGAAGTCAGACACTCCCTTCTCCAGCCAAGACAAGGAGGTTTCTAAATCCTTTTTCCTCTTCTCAGCCTGCTTGGCAGCTCTGCTCTTTACCATGCTTTCTGGAGAGCAGCAGTTTCCCTCCTCTCCAAAGTGCCAAGCAAAGAGCTTGCAGATTTGAGAAGTGAAACTCTCACACAAGGGACAAGCCTCTGCCAACACCCAGATCCACTTCAGAAAGCTCTCCCAACACACATCGCTAGTAGAAACTGGTCGTTATTAATGCAAACACGATGCATGGGAATGCTGAGAACAAAACTGTTAATGCTGCTTTTCCAAAAAGACACTGACTAAAGCTTTTTCCGCGCGCCCCCCCCCCAGTTTAAGGTGTGCTCAGTGCCTTCGAAGAATAACAGCCAGAGAAGCAAACTGTCCCATATACTGTTACTGAGCTTTAGCCTTTTCATTCCTAAATTCTACAAAGACCCAGTTTCTTAATATTGGATTTTTCACTACTACAAAAAGCCAATCCTACTTATTTTGCAGTCTGTAAGAAATCTGTCACCAGCTTCAAAGGCAACAGAATCAGACCCTGAAACTGTCTGAATTTTCCTCTGAAAGATAAAGAATACACAGAAAAATGGACAGACCCAGCACCTGAGCCCAGAAAATTAATTCAGGCAAGATCTCCCCTGAAACAGGACTACTTTCATGAGAAAGTCCTGCAGGATCAAACCCCAAACTCCCTGTGAATCACTCCATGCAATCTGAAAGCAAAGCACCCCTTAGCACGATTCTGGGTACTGGAAAAAACTCATTTATCTTGAATAAATGCTGCAGATGAGGTTATTTGGTTATCAAATCTCATTTCACAAAGTCTCGAGCCACATCCTCAACTATGTAAACCAGTTTAGTTCAACTAAAGTAATGACAAAACAGATCTCTTCAAGACAAGAGCTTGAAAAGATGCTTGAAATATTAACACCCACTGCCCCCCCCCCCCTAAGACTACAACGCTGTAGATATGGAAGTGTTAGGCTTACTTTAAACCTTGTTTTTAAATCAATACAAAGTAACTGTTAGAAACTTTTGTAATTCTTGTTAGATCCCCAATATAATGCAGTAAAAGTTACAATTTCATTTTCAAAGAGGTTTATGGACGTGAAACGATTCCTACCTATTTCTCTAAGGACAGGTAATTATTAAGTGTGTCCGTCTGCAGATGGATAAACTGAGGCAGACAAGGTGCTTTACACTAGCCTGTCTTAGATGAGGAGACTGGATTTGTTAGCTCCAGATTCTCAGGCCTGTGTTCTGGCCAGACAGATAAACTGACACTTTTGCTCCTAGTATTTATTTTGCTAGACGATGAAGATCAAGTTAACCAACCTTTCATTCTCTTGAAAAGCTGACTACTAGAAAGAAATGTTGAACACTATACATATATATTTTAAGAATGTCCTAACCTGCTAATGCTATTTCAGGAATAACATTTTTACTTGATTCTGACAGATTATAGCACACTGACAGTCTTACTCTTTTAGAATGAAAGAGATGCAACTGTGGAAAAAAAAAATACATTAAAAGCATACAGCTGGCAAACAGAACAAAAATGCAATTTGAAACTAAGACTTCAATCTTCTCTCCCAAGAAACAGAAGCATAAAACCCCCTCATTTCCCTGATGCGCAGCTAACTTTCTTGAACAGCTGTCTGTTAAAGACTTGCAGAGTAGTTTATAAACGGAGGAGAACAAGGAGGAATATCGTACAATCAGCCTATTTAAAATGCCTCTCATTAAGACATCCACCACTTACGAGCCTGCTTTAGCTTATATTAGCAAATCTACAAATGGTTAAGTTGTTCTTAAACGTAACATTTACCTTCAAATTTCAAAGTAAGCAGGGGAAGGAGCCTGTCTGCAAAAATTAAGGATACTAGAATTTCAAAGTATACGTATCAAGCTTAGCTCACAATAGAAAGTATTATACTACTACTGTGATTTTTCTTCTAACGGTAATTATTAACGTCAATAAACACCCTCCTATACCCTCTTACCACATGTGGCACACCCGCTGCTGTATAGGTTGTGCACTAAATTGTTGAAACCCTTTAACACAGAACAAAAACATCAGCATTTTTTAAGAAAATGGTGTTAACAACATCCTCTTCCCAAGAAAGAGTGCAGTTAAGTCAGTTTTAAACTAGAAATGCCATGTTTGCAATGAAGAAGTACTAAGTGGCAGCTGATCTACACCTCCTCAGCTTGAGACATTTTCTGAAATTCGGGCACATTTTAGCAAAGCCCTTCACTAACACGCTTGGAGGAAAGACAAAGCGGTGAAATGCAATGCTTTCATACTTCCAGAAACTTTCTCGGGGCTCCCCAGGGCTGGGCTCTGGGGCTGCGAGCCGGTTACCCTCCAGGACTCGGAGCTCCTGTCGCTTTAAGAGACAGTCTCACACTTACACACTCGGGCACACACTGACAAGTGCTGCGTGTGCACTCTTTTGCTGCCAGCCTCGAGTTTGCTGCTAAGTATCAATGAAATGCCAGGCACGCAGAGGACAGCACCCAGCCCCGCCGCCGCCGCCACCAGAATCCAGAGATTTGGGTCCCAGGAACCCCGGGGTTTGCCCCAAAATGCCAAGTTTTTTTGCACAAGCCGGGTGGTGCCACGGGGTCCGGCAGCCCCGGGGAGGTGGCCGAGCAGGGCCAGGCTGGGACGGGGGACGGGGGGGCACGGGAGGCCTCCGAGGGCAGAGAGCAGGGGACGGGGCAGGG
The DNA here is from genome assembly GCA_013400535.1 of Scopus umbretta. Classification (NCBI taxonomy): domain Eukaryota; kingdom Metazoa; phylum Chordata; class Aves; order Pelecaniformes; family Scopidae; genus Scopus; species Scopus umbretta. The sequence goes on along the minus strand of VZTL01050491.1, from coordinate 4,549 downwards.
GACAGGCAGGGGACGGGCAGGATGGCAGCATTTTGCAAATTACAGGGCTGTCTCCTAGCAACAGACAACACATTTGGCTCCACGTGACTTGCAAAGGCCCCAGAAACCAGACCCGCTCGCAGGGGGACAGGAGCACTCCCTTCATATTTTTAATCACCGGGCCCTCGCGGTCTGCAACAGCCTCTGGTTTTAGGAGAGGGACGCGCAGGGGCACTGCGAACCACCAACGCGTGAGGCCGAAAGGTGCCCCCTCACCTTTCGTATCCAGCTCCACGTGGATGATGTTGCCCATGACGGAGGTGTTGTGAAGGTGCTGGACGGCCTCCCGGGCACCCTTGACAGTGGCAAAGATCACTTTGGCGATGCCCAGGTGCTTCTTGTTCTTGGGGTTGTAGAGAATCTCCACCTCTTCCACTTCGCCGTATTTCTTGCACATGTCGGTCAAAAAGTTTTCGCGGATGTTGTCGTTCAGCTTGGCAAAGGTGACCTGCTTGGGAGGCACTGGCCCCACGTAAAACTCATCAATCTGGAAACGGGCACAAGGTGAGGGGCGATAAAAACAATCATCATCGTTAACGAGCGTGGCCTAAGGATGGCACGGGAGGGAGAGGGTTAAAGCATCCCGCAAACTTTGGGGAAAGAAAACTGCCTCCCAGGCTCTGGGATTCAGAGGCTCTGGGATGAACCCCGGAGCTGAGCAGAGCCTCTGCCGCTGCTGCAGCCGTTCACTGAAACCGGCTCCTTCCTGGGCTACAAATACGTATTTTGAGCAGTACTGTCAGCAGAGAGCCCCCCTCCGCTGCCCCCCACCCGAGAAGCCCCCAAGACGCTTCCCGTGATCTCGTTAGACAGATGCATTGATTTCTCGTTATCTTTACAACAGAGGATTATCGTTAAACAGTTTGCCAAATAATAATGTTAATAGGAATATGACTGTCATTTAAACGGTCCATTAAACTATTTGGAACTGAAGCTTCACTCCCGGATAAACAAGAAGACAGAGCTAAACCCAAAAGTCGGGGGCGGTACCTTGAATTTGGGGACAGACAGCTCCAACTCCTTAGTTTTGGTCCATATTCGCCCTATTCTGGGATCCCTGACACAATCCACAGGAGCGATTCCCGAGTTCTGGGAGGAGGAGGAGGAGGAGGAGAAAAAGCACAAAACCAGCAATAACAGGGCTTGAAATTTAAGACAAAATAAAAGAAAAAATAAACCCCAAGGAAGCACGGGCTGTCTCAAGGGAAGAGGAAAGCACACACACGCACACATACACACACGTGTCAAATTGCAATACTGCTGGGAAATGCACACAGATTGGAAACACAGAAATAAAGCCGCAGGTTTGGGCTCCCTGGGCTCCTGACAGTTGAATACACAGTGTCAGGTGGCGGTAACTTTGGTGGCTGTGCGTGTCCCC
>VZTL01050490.1:14439-40807 GCA_013400535.1 Scopus umbretta | reverse complement strand
TTATTAATAATAATAATAATTTTTTTTCTTTAGGTGGTCCCGCGGTGTACGAGCGTTGCTCCCTCTCAGCAGAAAATGCCGGTGCGTGTCTCTGCCAGGCGGGAGCGTTTCGAGTCCTCTGCCCTCGGTGAGCTGCGCTCTGGCCTTTGGGGCCTGTTGTGGAGGGTTTCGGGTGGGGAATCGCCTGCCTGCCATTTGCCTGGACCCTCTTGGAGGGTTACTTACATATCCCCTGTGAATAACTAAGAAAGCTTCCTGCCATCAATTCCTCCTACATGGAAAACCTGCAAACCAGAAGTACCATTTTAAATCTAGCCCGTGTTACTTACAAATTAGAATTAGAGATAATTCCCTAATGATACAAGCTATATAGTTCCTATTTTTAAATACCTCACTATAACTGTGATAGGCTGCTGTGGTGAATAGTTAAGCATGCTATTGTGTCGTCTTTTTTTTTTTTTTTAAATGGCTTCAGATAAATTAATTAGACTGTCAGTGTACTGATTGTGATTTCGCTAATGACTCAAAATAGGAATAGATGCTGTCCTATTAGGGTAACAGCTCATTTAAATAAACGTATAATATAATTTACCAAGTGTAATGCTGTTCTCTATGAGCTCAGGAAGCATTCTCTCCAAACGCTCTATGTAATTAAAGAATAATTTACTAAGGTTACTAACTAACTAGATCCACACAAACTAACTCATTCCTAGGTATGCCAGAGTGAAGATTTCCCAACCTAGGACAAAACCATCATCCAAAAATCCAGTCAGAAATAAAACTGATCTAATTTAGGTCAGGTTCCTTCTCTTAGAAGGACTGGAAAAATCATTGGTTCTTGTAAAATATCTTGACACACGCTGAAGCTAAATCTAAACTTCAAGGGGGTGGGGGGAAATGCCATTTCCAGAGACTATAATTCCTCCCCCTTATGCTGTTGTTTATTGTTTTCAGAACTGCAAGATGAAATATTAGTTCCACATAATTCTTTATTGCAAATGTTATGGTAGAAGTGCTCAGCAGAGCTACTAATGTCATCCCCCCTCATAGTCTGAATCCAGAATCTATTGCCTAGACATCTAGGTGTGCAGGTCTCTGTTGGAGGGGTGTTTTCCAACATTAGATCTGGTATTTCTTACCATTTGTTCAGGAAGCAGCTTCCATGTGCCTCTTGTTGTGGTTTAACCTGGCAGGCAGCTAAACACTCACTACACAGCTGCTCGCTCACTCTCCCCTTCCCCAGTGGGATAGGGGAGAGAATCGGGGGGGGGAAGTAAAATTCATGGGTTGAGATAAAGACATTTTAACAGGACAGAAAAGGAAGAGAAAAATAATAATAGTTATAATAATAATATACAAAACATGTGATGCACAATGCAATTGCTCACCACCCGCTGACCGATGCCCAGCCCGTCCTTGAGCAGCGATCGCTGCCCCCCTTGCCAACTCCCCCCAGTTTCTATACTGAGCGTGACGCCATATGGTATAGAATAGCCCTTGGGCCAGTTTGGGTCAGCTCTCCTGCCTGTTCTCCCTCCCAGCTTCTTGTGCCCCTGGCAGAGCATGGGAAGCTGAAAATGTCCTTGACTAGTATAAACACTACTTAGTAACAACTAAAACATCATTGTGTTATCAACATTATTCTCATCCTAAATCCAAAACACAGCACTATACCAGCTACTAGGAAGAACATTACCTCTATCCCAGCTGAAACCAGGACACCGCTATAGAGCCTGGGTACGCAAGTGGGTGGCAGTCGGTGGCTGCCTAGGATGGCGGAGCAGAAGCCAGCTTGGGAATTTGGTAAAATTGTCTAGAAGACTTTAGCAGAAATTGAGAAGATACTTCTGTTTAAATTGTTTGGTCTTGGAAGCATGGGAACCATCAGCCAGCACGCAGATGAAAGATGCCCTTTGTGTGAAACATCTCATCATAAGCAGATCATTAAGGAGTGAGCCTCTGAAGCAGTGCCTGTTAGGGATGCTGATATAATCTATTTCACTTCTTTCTGTTGCTGCTCTAAGCATTTTAAAAAACACTCCATAATTATTTCTCCTGTGATAATTAGGTTGAATCTGAGATAGCTGTCCCTTTACATCCCTATCTCTTAATTGTTAGATAAGCTATTCTATCACACAGAGTTAGAAGGGATGGAAGTGTAAAGATGGCTTATCACAAGCTCCCACTAATCCTCCTACTGGCCCTCTTTGTTCTGAAGGCATTCTTAGCTACTAAGAAATACTTCACCCCGGTATAAGAGTAAGAGGCATACCGCTTGAACCCAAAGACAGTTGACTGACAGGATAGTTGCAAGTAGTAAAGGTAAGACAAGATTTAACAAACAGCATTTTTCCAGCCTTGAATGTTGTGTCATCAGTACACTTGTGTGGTGCATCTAGAGAAGTTTAAGCAACAATTACAACTAAGTTAGTAATTATAGTAGTTCGAGTATGCAGCAACATCTATGCTCATACTTCTGGTCACCAGTTTTACTCCACGGAAAGCTCGGGCTTTCTAAAGAAAAGAAAAAACTTTTCTGCTTTCTATGACCCAAATCTGCTTTGAATCCTCAGAAATGTCCTTTAAGAATTTTCTCTATACACACCCTAAAAGCTTCATACTAAGAAAGAAAAGCACTGTACTTTAAATGCTTATGGAAAATCATTGGTTCCTTCTACCTAAATCATATTTCATCTGAACAGTGTAAACCCCAAGCTTTTTTTGAGATACGATTTTGCAGATATTTTGCTTCAACACACAATTTACAATGTCGTAACATTCTAAAATCATTACTATGTGAAAGATAAATGTCATAGTTACATGGATAGAATCCAGACAGTTGGCTGGACTGGTAACTAATGAAAATATTTATACAGATTTGAAATTAATACGTTACCTTTAAGTGCTTAAGCAATACAATGAATGCAAGAAACCTAAGGTTCCTAAGAACAAGAGATAATGAATTCTGAAATGTCTGCACTTTGATGAACAGAAACAACTTAAAAGATTTTGCAGTCTAACTTAACTGGTATTTGTTGATTTACCTGTTTCAAGACAACTCTTAAGAGAAAGTTTGTTAAAGAAGGTATAGTACAGGATTTAGTTAAAAAGACTCACCTTTGACTATTATAAATTAGTGATTTATGAGACAAACCAAAATACCTTCACTGCCCCTTTAACAAAATAATTTTTCCTCTTTAAATCCAGATTTGGTTATCTATGATACATTGTAAAGGGCCTGACACTAATTTGGAGAATAAGTTAATACACTCTGCTCCAAAAGTCAGTCTGTTCATAGTTTGTAATTTCTCATATGCTATAAAATGGCACAGGTCAGCACTGCTATCAAAAGAAGTAATCTTGCCTTCCTCCACCCTACACTTCCACCACTCCCTACACTTCCATCTTCTCTGATGCAGTCAAAGAAAATCTATGCAGCTGTTTAATAAATGAGATCAGTTCTCTGATCCAGATTAAAATTGCCCCCCCCCGCCTTTTTTTATGGTTAACTTTAACATGGATCAGTTCTTTGATCTGGTTCACCTGCCACCACATAAATCCTTACCCTGGCACAGAGAGGGAGCAGCAAGCGGGCAGGAATGAGCTGGGGCACCATAAATTAGCATAAAGAATATGTGAAGCTGAAAGTATGATTCCAAAAATGTCTTTTAACATATAGGTATCTATAAACAGTTGTGCTCTGTCCTTTTGTTTGTGAGGTTTTTTGCTTGAGAGTATGTGTCTAAAGCACATGCTATAATCTATCCTCTGCAATATCTGAGAACTTGCTTTTGTCCTCTTCAGATACTCTCTTTTTTTCTTTATGCTTTGGAAACACAGAGCTGAACCCTGGAATTGTTCCGTAAATTCTTCAAGCTGTGTACTTGGGGAGGAGGAGGGTAACTGATAACTTAAAAAAAAAAAATGAAAAAGGAAAAAAGCCTCCCCTCTCACAGAAACAAGACAAAACCTCCTTCCTTCTCTATAGGCTGCCACTGTTGCAGGGTAGTTGCAGGATAGAAAATTTTTCAGTCTCTCATAGATTTCTTTCGGATTTGCTAAACCATCCCTGCCAGCAAAGATTTATGTCTGGACCCCAGCAAACTGCTTACGTTAAGAATATGGCTGAAGGATATTTAACAAAAATATATCCCTAGAGGACAAGTAGCAGTAGACTCTTTAAAGGCTCAGTCCTCCTTTTCTAATTACAAGTTATACTCCAAGGTCCAAGGGGAGCTTTGGCCAAGAACTACATAACACATTTCTTAATGAAAATTAGGTTATCGGTGTTATTCTACTTTTCTGGTTATACAGACCGTGATTCTAGCGAACGCAGTATTTAAGCAAACAGAGCCAAAGCTACTCTTCCATAACCTACAACCTGCACACATGTCACATCATAGTCAATAGTGGAAAAACATCCACATTTTCTATCCCTACCCCCTCAGAAGTCACCTCTGACAATCTGGATTTAATCATTTAATTATCTCAGATTTTGAAAAAAATAGAACATTGACAGTTTGTCAGTAGGGAAAATTTTAGTAGACTGCAATAGAATTATTGAACACTGGCTCAGACACAAGGCCTCGTCCCAGCTAATTACAATGCAATCTCTGTAAATTCCTTAGAGAAGCACTTGCTTATTAATAGCTACACAGTATTCTCCCTGTTTCCATAACATGTCCCCTAGTTTTCACCATTATGTTGCCCTCCTAAAGTCACGATTCTGTCTGCTTTCATAAAACCTTCCACTTTGTCCTCCTGATAGACTACATTTTTGGCAGACTCTCTAATCACCGAGCTACTGACAATGGGAAATAGGTTACCTGCAATACAGGAAAATCCTGCAGTCTGGGTTGCACGAAGCCTATCTTCCAGATATGAAATTAGACATTCTAGAATTTATTTTTTTTTTCCTGAACTAACATGAATTTGCACCTGCTGGATATTGTTACTGAGGGAGGGAAAAAGAAAATATCATACTGTACAAGCCCACTGGTCTCTGGAATAGTACTGCTGTCCAGCTGCATGCCTGGGAAGATGCAGAGACAAAACAGGCAACAAAAGATCGTATAAGTCTGCGTGTCTCTCTTATGCCACTTAAAATACAATAAAATATTATTAAGTAGCATTCTTGTGTGAGTATATGAATACTGATTTCCTCTATGAACGGACCAATACTAGACAGGAGATGAACCATTCAGCTGCTAGGCAAAAAATCTATAGTGAATCAGGGAGTAATTCTTCGTAGTGTTTTGTTCTTCTGCATGTGCTTTTTTGTTCCTTGCTTAGGTCTGGAATAAAGTGATTCTTCACCATTGTCAGATATTTTGTGAAGTCAGTAGGTGTTACTTTCTACAGAGAAAATAAGAGACAGAAATAAAACTTGCAAAGGAGGAGAGCTTCGCTTTGCATTTCTTGCACAAGATGTACAGAAAAAGGGTTTTATTTCCTAGAAACTCAGTTGGTTTTAATGGTTTATATTGTACCTTAACTTCTCTTCAGAGCTTATGGCTAACTGTTAAGAGCCGTAAGTATAAAGTAGTTAATTGAGAGAAGTTTTTACTTAATCTTTTGAAAAAATGTTTTTAATTTTTTGCCAATAATGATTTTATTTATGCCAAATAAATGTTCAGTGCAAGAGAAAAGCCGGGCGCCTATCTTTGTGTGAGATTAATTTCTTCAGACTCTCAGAGTGGGCAGTTGGACACTCTCAGGAAGAGACTGAGAACAGTCAAGGCAAAACCTCCGGTATGAATTCCAGCAAAATCACAGACATAAACCCCCATATTTTAAGGTCTGTCCTCATTCTGCAAGGTATTCAATAGGAAGTTTTACTGAAATCCTCAGCAATTTGCTGAATTAGAGGTCAATGGCTGTTGGAGATTTGGGGTCAAATATCAGCATTAGTAGGTGCCTAAATTCTTTGAAATAAAATCCTGTTGGGATTTTTTCAAAAGCACCTGGCAGGTGAGAAGTGCTCATAACCCTTTGCATTTAAAAATCGTTGGATAAAATGCATAGACAGCATTAGGATCAAAGACCCAGCTCCAAGTCTCTTTCTCTCCCTTTGAGAGCTAGTTCCTAGCTGCCAGCAGGCACATTCGTGCTCCTCTTGCTTGCTCTTCCCAGGCTTGTGCTCTTTGCAGCACAGTACCTCAGCTTCAAAAGACTCCCTAGTTTTCCACTTTGTATAGACTGATGTGTAAGAAGCATTGATGCAAGGAAGGAAAAGTGAGTTTGAATTTCTTTGGCTGAGTTAAAATTAATCCACGCTCTTATTTTGTAGGCAAATCATCTATTAATTAACTCTTTATAGGGCCAAAAGCAGCTCTTCAGCAAATGTGTTTGGAAGACTGCTGTCTTCAGTTCTTTCTAAGACCAGTTTCTAGATTCCGGGTGCTAGTTAAATAAAAATCTTCATTTGTAGCCCCAATTCATACACTGAATCTCTAGAGAGGAAGGATTGCAGTTACACTCTTCTGTGTTGCATAGCCCTTTAGGTGGCTCTAAGCAGCTCCCTGCTCAATGGAGACTTCTTGGATGGGCTTTGTAAGGGGCTTAGTTCTCCCCATGCACTCCACAAAGGACCTGTAACGCAGGTATGAATTTCACTCTAGCATCTGAAAGTTAGGCAGTGCCACCCCTGGTGGAAATCTGGCCCTTGACTGTCTTGTTGAAGGCAAAATAGAGAACCAGATATAGTCACAATTATAATTCAAGGGAATTTGTCTTTCAGCTGCCTTTTTTTAGGGTATTTCTGTTGAGTTGTTTTGCTTTTCCTATTTTTCCTTTTATTTCTTTCCCCAAAATGAGATTCTGTATTATCTTACTTGCATTAAGGGAAAATTGCATATGGTTGCCATCTACCTATATAAAGGAAAAGAAAACAATGCATAGTTAGTATCCCAAATACATTGGATTATATAATGAAATATTATTAATTTTGAATTTGGACTGTTACAGTTCAAGAAATATGGCCTAACTGTACAGCATGAGTTGTCCACACTTGTCTCTGAGAAATCAGTTATAGTTTGCACACCCAAGAACTCGTATATTTATAGAATGTAAGCTGCCAGATACTAGTGTCTTGAGATTCCTTATCATAAGAAATTATTTGTTCAAGTCAAGCTTGACACCCTTGTTTAAAAAAAATATCATTTTTAGGGACTCTGTACTTTAACATGTGGTCACTGAAAATTGTAATCCTGATGAAATTCAGTGGTTTTCATTTGTTGGCCCTGGCAGCTGTGCATTAGTAAAATAAATAAATTAAATAAACAGCAACATCTGTTCCAGTCACTAGAGGCTTATTTCTAGAGTTATCTGTATTGGATGGGAGGCGAAGCTCTAGTAGAGGAGCTCAGCTTTCCAGAGCAGAGATTAGTGGAATCACTAGGAGTATAAATATGTAGACTTGTGTGACCTGTGGGAAATAGCTCACCTGCCAAATGATGACGCTAGCTAGTTTTAAAGTCTGAAGTCCTCTAGCATCTATTCTGCATTATTCATATGAGGAGGAATCCCATTATATTTAAAGAGCTAATAAGGTATCAGTCTGTATCTTATTAAAAAGAAAATCTGTGGTGTAGTTGAGAACCTAAGCCTGTAGGTTTTTTTCTTTTATTTCATTACTCTTGGCTCCAGGACACCTTACTCTATATATGTATATGAATAGCATAATTGTGTGTACATATAGATATATACACATAATTCTTTTTGTGCATGTATGTGTGAGTGGGACTGGATAATACACATATGACTTTAACATGCTGTAGTCAAGGCACATCCCTGTCTTGTTTTGATAAATTAAGCAATAAATGCTTTGGGTAGCTGTGATGCACAGAAAGTAAGACAAGGTGATATAATAATGCCTCAGGATTCAAACTTCATGAATCTCTCCGTAAACCTGGGAGAGCAGTCACAAAGTAGGTATTCTTATGCCAGTGTTCCCACCTGGTAAGTTAATGAACCTCTAAGATCATCTAGTCCAACTGTCAACCAATCACCACCATGCCTACTAAACCATGTCCCAAAGTGCCACATCTACATGTTTTTTGAACACCTCCAGGGATGGTGACTCCACCCCCTCTCTGGGCAGACTGTTCAAATGCTTGAGGGCAACTACTTCCCTGCCTTCTTCTGGTTCTTGTGCAGACACCTCTTTGGATCTAATCGTAGCAATTAGAGACCCACAGAAACACAGAATCATTCAGGTTGGAAGGCGGCTCTGGAGGCCGCCTAGGCCCAGGGCCTGCTCAGAGCGGGGCCAAATAAATCAGGTTGCTCAAGTCCTTTTCCAGTCCAACTTCGAACTTTTCCAGGGATGGAGATGCCATAACCTGTCTGGGCCCTTGTTCCAGTATTTGTCTGCCCTCATGGTAACAAAGTTGTTCTTGATAACTAGTGGGAATTTTCTGCGTTCTAACTTGCACCCATTGCCTCTTGCCCTATCACTCTGCACCTTCAGTAAAAGACAAGGGCACGTTGCTGACTCACATTCAACTTGTTGTCCAACAGGACGTCCAGGTCCTTTTCTGCAGAGCTGCTTTCTACTTAGCTGGTTTCCAGCCTGGCCTGTTGTGTGAAGTTATTCCATACCTGACACAGGACTTTGCATTTGCCCTTGTTAAACTTTATGAGGTTCCCATCAGTCCATTTATCCAGGATGCAGAGGTCCTTCTGAATAGAAGCCCTGCCCTCCAGTGTAACAGCCATGCCCCCCCCCATTTGGTATCACTCACAAAGTTGCTGTGCATGCAATCCATCCCATCATCCAGGTCTTTATTAAAGGTGTTAAACAATATCGGCCCTAGTATCCATCCCCACCTGAAGGCGCTGCTAGTGAGTGACGGCTAGTCGGATCTTGTACCACTGATCACAGCTCCCTGGGCCCAGCAGTACAGCCAGGTGCAATGCCTGGCTTCCTAGGAAAGGCAGCTGTTGGGGGCTTTCAATGACTATTCCCTTAATTTTAGTCAGTAGAGTCTGTGGCATCATCATTCTCATAATATAAGCACTAGAAAGCTGTAAATGAAGCGATCTGGTTGCAGGTTTGAAGCAGCGAGTAAGCAGGAGGTAGCAGTAGTATGAGGGGTAGTAACTGAAGCCTAGGAAGAGGTGTCAGACAGAATGCCTTGCCAGATTACTGATCATTGCAACACAATGCTTGTAAGGCAACAGTAAAAATGGGTTCAAAGAAGAGTAAATAAAATGGAGGACAAGTCCCATTGATTATAATTGATATTGGAAAAAGTACTCCTGGTGCTTTCTCTGGCTCAGAAAGTTTCTCAACTGCTTATTGCTGTAGTGAGAGGTTAATTAAGCTATTTTCATCCTCTTCCTGTAAGTATGTATTATTAGCTATTGCAGAAGATGGGATATCAGGCTGGACAGACCCCTTTGTGTGACCCAGTATAGAGTACTTGACTTCCATCTCTTTGCACATTAAAGACATGAAAGTATTAACAGGCTAAGTGGTAGTGAGGTGGAACTTGAAGGAAAGAAGATGTTGACTTTGTTTTGATATCCAGGAGGAAGCTCAGAAGGTCAGAAGTCCCCACTTTCTTTTTCATCCTTTAGAAACTTAAATTTATTGCAAGTAGCAGGTGCAGAAGAGAAAGGAGCAGAATATGGACTATTCAGAGTAATTGTTACAGCTCTGGGAAGAGTTATATTTACCAGTTCTCCCTACTTTAAGCACTGAATGTCGGCCAAGTAAGTCAGATGTATATGTGTGGGTAAAAGGGATATGTGGCAATTTGAAAGAACCTGAGTATGCCAGCGAAGGCTTCTTCAGCTTTGTGTGAGGATGCTTTTCAGTTTTCAAATTGCATCTCAATCTGATAGGTAATTTTCAGGCTTGCTGCAGTGAAAGTTGTCCACATGAAAGTATAGTGCAGCCTATATTGGATTACTAATTGGTTGGCATTTATGTCTCCACTTTTCTCAATTTTGTATTCCTTCTGGTCTGCAAAGAACATCAGTAATATGTGGACATCACAGATACAGAAATGAGGAATTGCAGCATGACGGTATTTATTGTGTAATAACTAAATTTGATAATTGCAGCTATTTGAAGTAAAACTGTAAATGGTTCATATAAAATAATTCTGGTTTTATGGATAATGAGCTATATAATTTAGTAGCACTGGGAACTAACTTCTTTAAAAGTTGCTGTGGCTAATGCTTTTTTCATGCTAATTTCACGCTGTTAAAACTCCACCAGCGTTAATGGAGTTAATCCTGATTTTCATTTGCATAAATGCAAAGAAAGCTCAGCCTCAGTGATATTTTACATAGTTACCAGTGTGCTTGAAACTGCTAAACCCACTTAATTCCATATAAAACTAAAGCTTAATGCAGAGAGATCTAATTGTTCTTATTTCACACATAAACCTCTATGGCAAACAACAGAACAATGATATACTGTTCTTTGACATTTTAGATTTGCCGTACTGGTTGAACATTCAGAGGCTTTTTGAGCTGTATTTTTATCAATGAAAAGTCTGTGAAACCACTTAACTAAAAAGTAGCTTGACTTAATGTAATCCTGTCCACTAGCTTCCATAGATGATGGAAGTACTGACTGCCTGTATCAAAGCGAAGAAAAAGCATTTTCTTTTTAAGACATAATTCAAGTCCTTTGTTTCTTATTCTTTGATCAGCTTTGCTTATGCGGGCATGTAATCTGACCCCCTTTGCCATCTAATTTTCAACCTCTTTCCTCTCCCTCCCCTCGGTATTGAGCTTTTATCAAGGCCAGATTTTTTTTTTCCCTCCAGGGACTAGGCATGCCTCATTCATTTTTCTCTCTAGTGTTTAGAAACCCTGTTGCAATGTTAAACCATTAGGAAATATCCACTTCTTGGAACATCAAGTACTTCCCTTTTTTTGTTACTAGGCTGCCGCTCTATGGCCGTATGTATAAACTACAGCTTTAGTTCCACTGAAGTGAACTGAATTGGAGGAGTTGCTGGGAATGTGTGATGGAACATCTGGGCTTCATGTTCTACAGCGAGAGTATGATTACCTTAGAGAGGACAAAGGAAAAGGCTACCATTTCACCTGTAGGTACCTACCAGCCTGGTATCTTAAATACGTTACGAACTATCTTTTTGATCATTAGTATTGTGCATACTGTATTACCCTAACATGTAATTTACCACACTGCTGCTTGCCCTGGCTGTCTAAAATAATGCTTTTTGAACTGGATTTTCAAATGAAAGTCTTTCATGCCAGAAAGCAAAAAGATATGCTTTCTAAATACCCTGACTAGGAAATCAAGTAGATGCTTAGACTGATAAACATGCCTGGTGTCTTTCATAAGGATGACGTTTTGGTGCTTTTGAATCTGTGCAGTAACTAAGTCATGGAAGTGAACCAAAGTGTGTTTTAAATGTAGAGGCTTATATGTAGCCATACACAGTGGTTTACAAATGGGTTAAAGTGGCATCTAAACTTTTGTTAAGAATTTTTCCACTTATACAAGGTTGGAATATGCTGCCTAGTAAGCTATTATATAAGTCATTATTTTCACTTCTGTTTCTGGAAATGGAGAGGATTGAAATTTAGCACAGCTGCCTGCTGGAGTACTGTGAGCAAGCTGGAGATTTGTCTGCCTGTAAGCGCTTCTGCTCGAGTTCTACGGTGTCAAGACCTTTCACAGCCAAAACTCATGTTGAAGAGGGTAGGAATGGCACTGTATGTATGTATAGTATTATTCCTCCCCCCTGGGCAATTTTGGGTGTTTCCATTCAGAAAGGAGAACAAGAGCAAGCTTGAGATGGGTTCCTGCCTTCATTTTCAGCATGCCCAAGCTAAGAGGAAAACTCTAGCATTGATGGAGATCTAACTTCTCATAGATGTTAACTTCCAAAGAACACAGTCCTTGGTTGATGTACTGTCAGTGACCGTCAGTTACTACATAAAATAATTGGAAGGGCTTCAAAATGATACTATTTTCTGTATAAACAATACCTACTGTTTGAAAGCCATCTGAAAAACTAAAGCCCAAAGCAAAGGAAATTCATTCATTCATTCAGATGAATAAAAGAGGTCTTATTGGCCAGAGAAGCCCAGTAGCTTGAAAACAAGCTCAAAATTTTTAATACGTGTTTTCCTCTGAATATTCACCTGTATGCACTCCTGGGGTTGCTGGAGGGCAGAGGGGAAGGAGGATTGTTAAAAATTAAACAGCTTGCTCTTGCTAAAGTAAAAATCCATCGTACAGTCATAATTGATTTAAACTAAAATAGGTGCTGACCTTTGGCCATGTTACTAACATTATTCCAGAGAATCTCTACAGCATTTTAATATTTTGTGTTAATGTAGATTAATACTATAACAAGGAACAAAACTTGTTAAAATAGTATTTTCCAGGATGTTCAGCCATAAGGCACCTTTGGTTTCTAAACAGAACCTGCTGTTAAAAGTGCTAATTAGTTCTGCCAAGAAGGTAACAGTGCCTATGACCTAATAAACCATATCGTAATATATATTAGGAGGCTGTGAATGCCCCAGTTATATCCTCCTATTTAGGAATATTACAAGTAAAAATTACTGTGAGCGGGAGATTGGGAAAGAAGGGGAGATCATAAAACAATATGAAGCAGAAGCTCAGAAAGAAGTCAGATGAGAAACAGCTTTGGTATGGGAATGAAACCAGTATAAAAGGAGACTGAAAATGACCTCATTTTCCAAAGTACTTCTACAGCAGTCAGCGCAAGCAAGAGCGACATAAGAGGTGTGGCTTCCATACACTGAAGTTTCAAGTGACGATATTGAAACATAATAAAAGTATTTTTAAAGAACAGGGATGCTGACCAAATAGCTAGAGGCTGAAATGCAAAAGAAATCAAGGCTGCCTGAAGCATGACGCAGGCAGTGCAAGATCCTCCTCTGTAGTTTGTTTGTTGCAGCAGATGCACCAAGGTCCCAGAGTACCAATCAGCGCCGTGTACAAACCTAGCGAGTGCTGCAGTGCAGCAGTCTTTGACACCTAACACATGCAGCTGAAACACTCAAGTCTACCAGCAAGGCGAAAGAGTGTGATTTAAAGTAGCAGACAGTGAGAAAACATCAACAAATTTTCTGTGGGGTGGTACTGTGTCAGGTATATGCACAAACAAACCATGTATGCAGAGGCATGCATCTAGCAAAAGCTAGGTTAGCTGGGGTTTGCAAGAATTAATTTAACTGTTGATTTGAGATGGAGAATTGAACTGCAAACCAGACCAGATCCTGTAACAGTCAACACAGTTTTTGAGCTGCTGTAATAAACTGAATTATTTCCTTCACATGGAGATACTGAAAATGTCCATCTTGTACAAAGTGTTGTATTTTTTTCCCCTGAAAGATTTGCATAACTTTGTTGCCATTTATCATTATTTTTCTCCTGCATTCTTCCTAAATGGTTGGAAATGCCAGTGCACTGTATTCCAGATATGGCTGTAATAGGGCTGCAACAGGGCTGTACAGAAGATTATTTATGGTGCTGTATTCCAAATACGACCCACGGTTATTCTCAAAATGCCACTGTTTCTTTGTTTTTACAATGGCATGTAAAACATGGCCTGTATTTAGTTGCATACTTTTCACCTGTCTGGTCTGGCTCTGCTTCTGAGACAGCAGGTGACCAGAACTGGTATGTTTTTTTAAAACAAAATAACATGCCCTCAATGTTTTAGAACTGTAAAAATATCTTAATACTACGGAATGATCCTAATCCCGAGAACGGGACCTTTTCTTTCTTGTGCATCTAATTATTCACAAAGGGAAAGGGCCTATAAAACCAAATCAACCTTAGTGTCAAGACATGGAAATATAGCTAACTGCTTTTACTTTATCTTCCTTTCCTCTTGTTCTATTTACTGGAAATTAATCAGTCAAACAGATTCTGTGTATTTATCATAGTGCCCAAGTGATTTAGTTACATCCAGAATCCTGCTGTGCCAAAACAGAAAGTGCCTGGAGGACCCAAATGTAGTTTTCCCAGTTTTCCTGTCCCTTGCCACTAAAGACCTTGGGTAGCATCACTGAACTAGCAAGGTTAGAGCCCTAGAGAGGCAGAGTTAATTACCTGCTTCTGCCATCCCTGGTGAAATGCCGTTTCACTTTTCTGTATTTCAGTTTCCACATGCATTGTATTTCCTTCCTCTTGTCTTTTTTTTGGGCATTATAGCTTTGTATTGTGTTGGGTTTTTTTGTTTTGACAATAACCTTTTCAGTGTAGGAACAGTGCATTTATACAGTACCCAACACAAAAGCTCCCAATCTGAGCTGGAAGCTCTTTGTGTCGATATAATCACACCAATAAATTCTTTAGCCCAGGTACTCTAGCTTACTTTATCACTTTATTTCACTAGATGTAGTTCCTCGCAGAACTTCTTCCTCAGTAATACTCTGTTTTAGTAGGGACGAGCAGATTAGAAGGAGGAGAACACCAGCTACCACCCTTGCTAAACGGTGGGGGTCATGGTCAGATCCAGTTAAGAACAAGAACTTAAGAGACACCAAAGTTAATATCCCCTTCAGCTATCCAGTGCTCTGCTCTCTCTCACCTCAGTTTTGCATTGAAATAATCTCCTTGATTTTCCTGCTTTGTTTAATTATCTGTACTGTTTGTACTATTTCTTTTCATGTTACATCTATTAAGCTACCATTTGTTTTCCTGTTGGTGTGACTGCAAAAGTCTTATCCTGAATATGCATGGAATCTAGTACAACCTTCAGGCAGTGGTGAATCTCCAATACTGATATTTATAAAAGATATTTTTTGGACACTATACACACAGTAGTAAATTTATTGAAGTGTAAAGAGAAAAATTGCTCAATACAATGCAACATCTCAGGAACACATTTTGGTATAGCTCTCAATCACACACAAACATGAAGTTATACTGTCTGTCATAAAAGAATTGAACGTGATAAATTCTGTGAGCAGTATATTAAATCTAAGGCTCAAAAAGCTAGCCACTTTCACAGTACCAGCTCCAGGAAGCTGGCTTGATTTCCCTTTGGTTTTATATTTAACAAATAGCCATGAAATTATGCTGGTGTTCTTTTCTTTCTCTTCAAAACGCAGCTTTTTGAAACTTCACTTTTTAATATTTTCTGTTCACATCCTAATGGATAAATATTCACCTCTCAGAATTTCCCACAGTTGGCAGAAATTGGCAGCGCTGTTGTTTGTTAGAAGAGAGGCAAAGGACTGAAATGGAATGGCATTATTGCCCCATAAATGTGATCTCATCAAATCAATCTGCAGGTCTGGAAAATTCGTAGTTCTTCCATTGGATTGCTTCAGCACTGGATGCGTTTTGTGGATAATGTGAGGACTTACATGCCTGATCCAAAACCAGCTGAAGCTGGCAGAAAGACTCCATTGTTTTGACTGTAATTCTTTGGAGTATGTGTCCTCATCTACTGATACAGATTAAAATAGGCATACAGAAATACCTGTGCCAAGCTCCTGTTCCATCCTCACTGCCAGATTACAACATGGGGAAAGCACTCATATTTCTGCTGTTTTTTTAAATGTGGAAAAGAATCTTTGTACTCTTCTGATTCTGGGTTGCTCAGTGGTCTGAACTGGCTTCCAACTGGTGCTGAAGTTCTGGCTCTGACAGCACCCATTTGCCATGTTTTGCAAGAGGTCTTTGAATAAACAGCCTTTATACTCTTTATACCTTTACACCACCGCCAACAAGGACTCCACCAATTGCAGAACACTCCAACTATCTTAACAGGCATAAAGCGGGTAGAGCACAGGTGAAGACATTTAAAGTGCACAAGAACTACTTCACTTTTATTGAGATGCCCTAAGTAGTTTCTATGAGGCTCACATGCCAGGAGGCACTAGTGCTGATACAGCTCTGTCATCATTGTTCCAGTTCATCATTGAATTTTCTCCCCAAAATAACAGGAGAAATGCAGAAGACACGACACCAGAGGCTGTGATGAACCCTATGCAAAACTTCCTTGCAGTCAGAGTCTGGATCAGCGTGGACCATTTGGGCTCATTATAAAGGCACTAGAATATTTATTATACAAAGAATAAATATATAAACATAACTTTTTATTGTAGCCAACAAAAGAGTAATGTAACTGGGAGAAAAGTGAGGAATTAATCAAACGTGTAGTTGATGGCACAAATGCAAGAACTGTGATATCAAACGTAAGGCCAGAATTTCTGTGAAATAACAAACATCTCAGTGTGCCTTTTCATTCTTTTTATTTCCTGGATTCAGGTATTAATGATTGGGGGGTGTTTGGGGTGTTTAGAAGCCAGAAATAAACTAGAATGTATAGCAATTTTGTCCTGACCTTCCCTTTTCTACTGCTACCCCTTGCTTCCTGGCCCTCTTGCTTCCACCTCCCTGTTCCTTAAAACTGCTTGTTCTCATTAGTGATCATGTCACAGTCCTTCACCAATTAAAAGTCTCACAAGATAGTCCCTCTAGATGGTTTCTGATTCTACCATTTTTCCTGATTCCTCGCCAGCCTTTAATAAAAGTGATACTTCTGGTAGCCTCAGAATTTCCTGCTTGAAATAAGCTTTCAAGTAGCGTGTGTGTATTAGCCAGGCTGACTGAAGACAGAGGTAGTATGAGAACTGGGATGCCTTTTAATGAATATTTTCAATATAAAAAGATTCGTGTGACAGGACTCTGTAAGCAAGACATTAGACAAATCAAAAATTTGGTCCAATGGGCATAATTTTTAAATGTTTTGACTTGGTTCAGTAGAATCTGTTCAGTTTTCTTTCTCAGGAGTGCCATGAACTTCTGTTTTTCCTATTTTTTCTTGGCTCACTGTTTGTATTCTGATATCACTTCGCATGGAAAAAGATTGCCTCTTGGAGAGTTCAGTTACACACGCTGTTCAAGTGATCCTGACAAGGATGAATGGTAATAAAAATTGTCCATCCTTTGAACGTGATTTGGATTACACTGCAGAAATTACATGTCAATATTGGATAGAGCTGTATGGGGGATATACACAAGAAATATAGGGTTATATGTGGACAAGATTTGTCATTCCCCTCTTGACACCACTCACTCTACATGCCTGTTCTTTATTTATAGGCAAGAAGCATGCTGACATTTCAATATTCCTTCAGCTCAACAGTTCAGAGTACAGTCACAGCAAGAAAAGCAACATGTGTAACCATGAATAGCCTGAGATTCATTTCACTGGATTTTCCAAGAATTTAATTTTAAATTGAAAGGTAAGCCACAATGCTAATTTTACAGGAACTTTGAAGAGGAGAGGTCAAAATTTAGGATTAAAAAAATATATATATGTATGAATAACATTCATAGGAAAATTAAGAGACTGGAAAATGGCATACAAAATTCTTTACTTTACATTTGAGTAGTAATTACAGGAGACAACAGATGCTGTCCTGTCATGCAACATAATGTTTTACTTTATATAGTTCTGGGCTTTAACTGTATTACTAAGGCCAAAAATCAACTGTAGCTTCTTTCTATGAATTGCGACTTGTTACTGACAGAAACAGGAATGATCATGTATACACAAACACATGCCAATGTGTGACACTAATGAAAGTTGTGCTGTTGTAATTAACAGGATGAAAAAAGTGTATGAATTGAGTTAAGCTTCAGTTAATGTCATTAACATGCCAGGGTACTGTGATCATGAACACATTAGAAATACCTTAACAGTGATGATTTTCCATCTCTCATGCCCCCTTTGAATATAATTATTGTCATATGAAAATTCATCGTTCTTCCCTGAAACTTTTGACCTGATAATGATGCAGAATGAATACTGTACTTCTGTTAGTAGAAGACTAAGGATGTTGAAGTATTTCAGAGTAAATAAGATAGAGACTACATCTTGCAAATACAAGATATTTTGATACTTTAAGTTAGCAAGAACCATTGCACTCAGGCAAAAAGTCATTTCCCGGGGAGAACAGGAAGTATAATTTAAGTGTTTTCATTCAGTAAAGCTGTTTTTAAATTCTCCAGAGAAAAATCAGGCCTGTAAATTTTCAGAAGTCTTGAACAAATACCAAAAAAAGAATCAGAATGGAAACATTCAAGCATGTCACTTTTCCAGTTGTTAACACACCAGGTGCAATGTTAGCACATGTGAACCTGTCTAGCACTAAGCAGTTACTTTTTTTTTTCAACAAGACATTCTACATCAAGAATCAAAAATAAAAGTCCTGCTAGTCTCAGAAATCTTTGGTTCAGCCAACATTATGTCAGTATTGTTTGGCTTCAGTTGCTAACAACTTGCAAGCTGGAGAATTAATAACCAGACTTAAGTTGCCACCATTCACTAATGAGGCTGGAACGTGACCTGCACACCTAACCAGCCATGAATAAAAAAGAAAGCGCTCAAGGCTCATTTACTACAACTGTCAAACTAATGCATTTTCTTTAGTGCTAATCCAAAGAAGGATGAGCCCTAGTGCTGCAGCAGTATATCAACATTCAGCCAGTGTAAGCACCAGAGTAAAACAAGAGACAATTTATACCAGAAATTCTCAATCTATGCTTTCCTTTTGCTATAAACGTTCCTAATGTCTTGCCCTGGGTCTGGACGATAAACCCATATTAATCCCCTTGGAAGGCTGTATTTCCTGTAATTGTGTGAGACGGGACCAAGGTTTTATCTGCCTATTTTACATTCTTCTTCTGCAAATTTTTGCATTCCTTTCTCAGTCTTAAATCATCACTTTGCCAATAATAATTGTGTACACCAGAGCTATCAACGGTAGAAAATTCCATATGTTGCTGCACAAATGAAACGCAGAGAAGAGAGTAACTCAAACCTACCTTATTTATATGCACCCATCCAACCTGGGGAAAAGGGGGCTGTACTGTAGATTTCGTGCAGAATTCTAGATCAAAAACTGTGTTTTAATTATATTTTCAATTAAATCAGAACATCTCACTTGTTTTCTCTCAACTCGTAGGAAGTCTGAAATTGTTGTTCAGATACAAATTCGGGGCATGAACACATCCATAGGTTTTCGGAATATAAAGGCTGTGTTAAAACCCTGAAGGTTTTGGGGAATGAAGTTGTCTCCAAGAGAGCTGCTTCAGGACTGATAGGTTGTTCCTGGCTCCAGCACCGTGCTGAACACATGGCTTTTGTGAAAGCATCCCAGAAACTGATTCTGACACTCTCTTCCTTATTTTCCAGACCATTGAACTCTTACTGATCGGGAATTGAACACTGTAGAGATCCTTTAAACAACTTCTGGCATTTTAGACGGCATCGGGAGGAGGGGAGTTCACAGTAGGTATAAAAGGTTTCTTTCCTTGAAGCAGTTCCTGAACTGATAAAGTTAACCCGAGATGAGGGTTTAGGAGATTTTGTCCATAAAGACAATTTAGTTAGTCAATGGGAACAACCAGAAAGAGTATAGAAAGCACAGGTGAGTGTGTCTGGAATCCTTTTTTTGCCCTAATAATTCCTGGATGCCACTTCCTGTCCTCGGAAACAACAAAAACTCATGTAAATTGGAGCAAGACCCTTTTTGGAGAGAGGAGGAATAGCCCATACCTTCTCCCACAGTGTAAAACCCCAGGAGATTCTATCCAGGCTTTTCTCTGCCTTTCATGCTTGCCACACTCCTAAAGCTTTCTGCTCAGCAGCCCCTTGAAGAATGTGGCATTTCCTTTGAGCGTGAGCTTTTCCAATGAAATTGCAAAAAGCAGCTGTAAGATTTGGACTGAACGGGCTGTTTCTCTGTGAGGAAAGAGTGTAATTTCTTTCTGGGTAAAAGAATAAACATTGTGAAGAATAAACAGTGTGAGTAGCTGCAGTCTGAGGAAGGCACAGGATTGGGGCAGGCTAGAGGAGTTACAATATATACGCATTGGGGAAGAGTAGGAGAGACTATGCTGACATGAAATGCTACAGAAAAGAAGATGTGAGGGAAGTCTAAAAAGGTTTGAAAATCATGCCTTAGGGAAAATCCGAGTTGCTTCAGTTTTCAGCTGAGAACTGTTGTGTACAGGTCTTGCTCAGGAACTGGCTAGCGCAAAGCTCTGATGCAAGGTGCGAGTTTTCTGTAAGAAACTGTCCATCCAACTCAGGATTTTGCCAACAATATCTTGCAAAAATGCTGCTAACCTTCATCAGTCCAGACCTCACTGGGAGCTCCAGACATTTGGCAGACATTTGGTTTTCAGTTCTGTAACTAAAACAGAGGAAATTTGGTTACTGTTATGCCATCACATTATAAACTTTAACTTCGTATTTTTTTTAAGCACATGAATCTTTTTCTTTTGAATGATGCAATCCTATGGTTACAACGCGGAAAAAAATTCGGAACCCAGTGAATGTGTGTATGTATATGTAAAGTAATAAGGAGGTAAAAAAATAGGATAAGGCCTTTGTTCTTGGACTGTACTGCTAACAAAACTTAACACTTAAGAGTTTAGCAAGAGGTCATTGACGCTAAAAACACCAGATTGCTTTGTAGTAGCAATGTATGAATAACATGAAACTGCTTCTGGGAGTCAGAAAAAAGAAGAGTTCTGCAGCTCAATTTTTCATCTATCTAAATAGTATAGGTATCTCTCTGATTACTCAGGAGTTGTCAGCTCAGAAACTACAGTTGTTTAAATAAGTATGTATAACGGGAGTGCAGGACCCCTAAAAGCCCAGGAAAATAGATTCTTGCAAGTGTGAGTGTGAAATACATAAGCCCCCTAGCTGATGTCAAGGCTTAAGCCTCTTTAAAGCCAGTAGGGGGGCCCTGATGACGAGGGTGCTTGTCATCATCTATTCCTCTATTGACATTTGGCAATTAGAGTAAGGGTTGTGGTATGAAATTGAAAAAGACAGGACTGATACTATCATGTGGGATTATTTTTATTTTTCCCTTAATTGCTACTGAGGTATGCAGGTCCTTCCCTCTTCTCAGATAAATTGAAAAATAAATGTCTGAGAAACACTGCTATATCTTGCATCACGTTTGGCTGGCTGGCTTGAAATAAGCAGGTGTCATCCAAACCTTGTCAAGGGTCCTAGCCAAGTACTCAATCAAAGCTATCAAACTGGTTTTCCATTCTTCAGCTTTTATAAAAAACAAATTGTTTTAAGCTGTGTGTTGTTGAATGTATGACTGAAGGTTAATGTCTGTAACAGATCAAAATAATTTTCTTTTAGAGTGGCAAACTCATAATATTCTATTTGTAATAGTCTATTCTGAATTTTTGAAAAACTTGCACATTAGAAAAGTGTTTTTCCACTAGCAAACACACATTAATGTAACTAGACTGTTACAACCTCATTAATACTAAACTTTTCAGCACTGAACTCACAGTTAAGTAATTATCATACAATTATTTAATTTCAGAATTATCCTTTTGCTGAATATTAATGTACCTTTCTGAACACTTCTGGTAAGTGTGAACTGTGTAAATGTTCAGCACAAGAAAAACATGGCAGAATGCTTGACTGCTCAGTTACTGTGGGGAAAAAAACAAACAAAACACCACCAACAAAAAAAAAACAACAAAAAATGGGACACTAAAAATTTTTGTATTGAACTGTGAAGATTATCCACCTGTGTGTCTTATATATTTCCAGTGAAAGGCAGTTTACACGCATTTCATGGCAGAAGAACAGAAGAAAACAAAATCAGAGCAACTCAGACCTGTAACCAATTTCAGTACTGTGAGAAACTTCTAAATTTACTGGAGTGGACAACTTTATGACCCCACTTCACCTTTGAAAATACTTTAGGACTCTGTTTGCTGTCTTCTGTAAGTTTTTCCCTTGCCAGCTCTTTGCACTGAAGTGCAAACTGCAGCAGAAAAGCTGGACTCTCATCCAGGGGCTAGCACTGTATACTCTTAGGTATTAGACTCATGTGTGTCCAATGTGGTAATGCTGCTTACATCACACTTGCCAGCTCACTTAGCACAACATCAACACTGTTCACCGATAACTCTGTGGTTATGGAATAAACATTAATACCTCAGGACTCAAACTACAAATCATTTGGCCTTGACAGCCTCTCTTTCTAAGAAGCATTTACCTCTGAACCAGCTCTTTTCCCTTCCATATTTCCTCACATTTTTTCTACTTTTTTTCCTTATTCTCTTCAATCATGAAGGCAGTAGAAACAGATGTATTTATTACCCTGCGAGTGATAATACTAATAAAGGTGAAAAATAGTGTGAAGAGATGTTTGGTAACAGGACAGGAAAGGAAAAGGTGCTTTTAGTCCAAAAAAGTTGGAAAACAGCAAAAGTAACAAAATTATTTGTAAAGCTAATTTAAAAACTAACAACTGTAAGAATCTCCCTCCAAATAGGTTTTCCCCACTTGGCTGCCAATTTTTGGTCTTTTGAAGCTATGGGATTTGCTGCTTTCATGCAGAGATCCTTCTCATTTTTCTGAGAGCAGTCTCAAAATCCCTAGTTTTACATAAAGGTGATTTCCCAGTGTTTCAATAAGAAAGGTCCTTATCCAGGGAAATCAATAATCTTCTATTTTAATCATCTTCACTCATCATAAAACCATCTACCTTTAGACTGTCGTCATGCCGATGTGCTGGGAGCCACAAGCAGTCGTAACAATGCAAGGGGAACCTGCACTTAACTGGAGACATTTCAGGAAGCCTGCAGGCCCCTGATATGTCATTCTCCAACTACGCTAAACCCCATTGGACCAGCTGAACACAAATGGAGATCAAATTATCAGATCTTGGCCCTCAGCAATGTCAGCTTCCTATACTGGCTATGTTGCCAACGTCATTCGTCTATTGAACGAGACCCTTGTTATTTTTACTCAGAACAAAAATAATGTTGTCATGTCCAAAGGCTACATTTTCCCTTTTGAAAACACTCTTTTTCATCCTTTGCATTTTTTAAAAATCCTTTGTCTGCATTCTTTTGTGGTCTGAGGTTCCTGTATCTCAGCCAAACACTGATACATTCATTGCAGGCTTCAGCTGCTTTGCAGAACCTGAATAGACATTGAGGCTACACGGGCGACTTCAATTAAGCAGTTCTATAGAGCTGAAATTTTTTGTTGAAAAACAGTGTCTTTTTGCAGGGCCAAACAAAGTGGCAATTCCAGGGATGCAAATCAGAACAAAATACTTAAAAAATAATAACTGCCAAGGCAACCAATTGTAAGCATTCAGCAGAGAGTACAAAGACACATTTACCCAGTTGTTTCCTTCTTTTACTCTACCATTGTGAAATTCCAAGTACGTACGTTACAGCAAAGATGCATATGATATTGTAGAATTTCAGTGAGAAATTTCCAGATTTTAACAACCAAACTGCAGACTTTTTGAGACAGTAAGGTTTGTTTTCTTGGAGAAGTGTAGCTATGAAAATATACAAAAGTCTTTTTATTCCTACGCACATGTACACAGCAGAGATTCTCACTGAAGTACAAGAATGCAATTATTTTTCCTTCACCCTGCTTGTAAGACACAAATACATTGTACTTCATGAAGGGCTTTAGAGCAGCATATGCCACATGCTGATGTGTTCCTCTCAACAGCAAGGGCTCTGCTTCTTTTCTGTTTGGGGTTTTTTATAAAACTTTTGCAACTTTCTTCTACATGTACTTTTTCTTCCCCTTTTATTTCTTGTTGATAATTTCTACCAGTTTGTTTGCTGAAAAGTAAAAGAGGAGCTTCGTTCCTTGACTTTATGGAGAGAATTTCCCACACGGCTTTAATTCCTGCTGCACTTAAAATGGTTGGGTCCAACCCATCCCCTCCTCCTCTATGTTTCCTTCTTCCACTGGGCCCAGCAACCCAGAAGACGTCTTTTTTGTGTGTGTTTCAATCTGAGCCAAATTATCACAAATTACTCTGTCTAGCCTAGGCTATTATTAGACTAGCCAGCAACTGTGGTTCTTTTGATTATTTCAACAGCTGGTTTTGTTGCTTGTCTAAAGACCCAAAAGCACAGCGCTCTCTTGCCTCTAGAAACTGCCTGCCCAGATAAAGGGCTGTGTCAGGATCTGTTCCAAGACTGCTAAGGTGGATCTGCTGTTGCTGAGCACTCTGTCAGAGCCCCATCTATCTCCTGCAGACTTGTTAAAGCCTGCCTCCTTCCTAGGCACCTCCATTATTTACACACCTGTATCAGGTATCAAGCCAGTGATGTGCTGTTGCATTTGACAGAAAACCCTAAAGCTGTTGATCACTTGAAAATACCAACATAAACTAGAAGTGAAGCGCAGTTCACAGTTGGAGTATCTGGCAAGCACTCCCTAGAAAAGAATTACTTGTAAGAAACAGAGCTCTAGACATCCACCCTCCATCTCTACTCCCTTAGAGTCCTTGCGTATTAGCAGATTTTGCAGCTGAGAGAACTGAGGAGTGTGGGAACATACTGTCTTACATATTCCTGCACATTACCCTACAAACACTTGTTCCACAGGCATTTGAAACCTAAAAAAAACACCTCTAAGCTTGAATGCTTGTGCCATTTGTACACTGGCAGTGTGAGTACATCTATAGACAACATACCCTGAAGAACTCTAGCTACTGGTAAACAACCTTCTTTTGGAGGCAATTTGCACTATTGAATGATTTTTGCAATAAATGTTTCAGAAATATGATTTAAGTATTTCATGCAATGCTGCCTTGCATTTTAATTTTGTTTAGATGCTGGGAATTTTTACTTGTTTCTAGTAATACTGATTGGAAACTGTTTCCAGTACAGTTTCCAGTAGTATGTTTGTTATTGCTACCTGAACCTGTATCCACATATGAATTGTGTCATAGTTTGACCTCTTGCTTTCTAGTGAAATCTGTCCTCAATCAGTTCCAGGCATTTCTTGAATGGCTTCTCTAGCTCTAGAACTCAGTCCCTGTTCCAAATGCATTTCCTGCTGGCAGAGCTCGGTGTATGGCCAAGCAGCTGCTTCAGAGACTTATCACTTTATATAATTTAAGTATTGCGCTTTTCATTTTTAAGTAGGACTTTCCCTGTGAACGCTAAGCAGCTCTTGATGAAAGTCAACTTTAAATACTCATGATCTTTCCATACTGTATTATCGGAGATTTGCGGGGATGTTTCTTAGTTGTAGCTGGAACTACTCTGTTCAGCATGTTTTTCTTAGGCCTAAGATCTCTCCAAATGTATTTTTCAGCTTTATGTGCTTGGAAGCCTCTGTGTTAATTGCATCAACAGCAACAAAAGAAGGTTTAACTCAGTTTTCTGGGCTCTTTGATTTAGTATTATGTTCTGTGATATATTTCTGTTTTTTCATTCCTTGGTAATTTTACATGATAGCAAGCTTCCTCTCCTTCTCCCCCAGAAGTAGTGAAACACATAATATTAAAAGGAGATATTCAGGAGGTGGAACACAGACGGTCTTTGTCACTCCTTGTGGTTAGTGGAGTTTAGGAGCTGAATACAGGTGCTGCATCTTGGCCCCACAGCAAAGAACCAAAATACAAACAAAATGTACTGTTTGCTTTAGAAGGGAGATTCTCTTTTGTCTCTCACACATGCACATACCAGCGACTTCCCTCTCTAATACTTTTTTTCGTCATACTTTCCACATTGGAACTTCTTTTTTGTGTTTTTTGTTGCAGGTGAGGCTTTGCAGAACAGCCCCATAGCATATCTGTGATGGCCGTGCACCGCTGAGGATCTTTGTAACGAACTGGTTATCCTGTGCAAGGCACACTGGTCTTGCATTGAAATTTGTGAGGTGAGATCCTTTGACTAGTGTGCAATCAGCCCATGTAGAGGTCATCCAAAGGATGAGGCTTTTGAGAACACATACCTGCAGTGGGAGGCTTGATTTGTCTGTTATATAGTCCTGCTGTACATAAAGTTTTATGCCTGGCCTTATGTCCTTTTATAGTATAAAGCCTTGTGTCCTTCTAAAGTGTAACTATTACACTCCTTGAACACTAAAGATCCCAGGGAAAAAAAACTTCTGTTAAGGAACAATGATTGTAAAGTCAAGCACTGAAACACTGAAAAATGCATAGACAATCATTTGTGTTCACGCATCATGATGTATTTTTCAATGTTGTGATCGATCGCATACGGTTTTTTTCTAGTTGCACGATCTGCTTTATTCAGTGTACAGAGTAGATGGTGCTTAGTGAGTCAGCACAGCTATTGCTCAGCATTGGGATTACTCAATGTTTTATTGTTTCTTCCTGATCTAATTTGTGGTCACATACTTTGTTTATTTACTGTCCCTTGTTCACCTGCTCTGAAGCTGAATTTAACTTCCTTATACGCTTTTTTTTAGTGGTGCAGAATATGGAGTTACCTGTGGAAAACATTTATGGCTTGGTTTTACAGTAACCATGTGACGTGAAGAAGCAATATCATTTCAATTTTAGATATGGGCAACTGAGGCCCAGAGGGAAGGAA
>VZTL01050488.1:0-11085 GCA_013400535.1 Scopus umbretta | reverse complement strand
ATTAAAAAAACCCAAAAACTCTTCCTATTTCTCTACTCACTTTTTTTGTTTTAATATATTTTTCACCTGAATTTTCCAAGTATGGTGTACCAAAATAGAAAAAGATCTTCTCAGTAAAAGGAAAAAATAGCATGATATCTTTCCAGTATTTGGTTCAAGCATCCCAGATGAACAGCATTAGTCACAAGCCATTAGAATAGTTAGCCTGAACTGCTCTGTGGCTGTAACCAAGCAGGAGCTGAACACTCAAGGCAGAACCATGCAGTGCAAAACACGGCACTTTTAATAAAAGCAAAATAAATCCCTAAGTCCCCAGTAAATATTGTTTGCATATATAGTTCACCATGTCTGGCTACCAGGAGGAATAAAATATGCAGAAGACAGTGCTTTTAGATGAGGGTATACAGCTTGATTTAGATAATAAAGGATGATGGTACAGGATCTGGAGCAATAAACACCATATTTTAATGAATAATTTTTTGAAATAACAGAACACAGAGTCATTATAAGGGTTATCTGTTTCCATCAGCAATCTGTTGTGTTTCTGAGAGTAACCTCGGCCTGGATTTGTTTACATTATCTTTATCCTAGGAGCTTTTAGAGGGGCTGTTATGGCTTGTGATTCCAACACACCTGGAAAGTAGATGCTTGTTAGCACCTTTGCACCTGAAAGGTAGAAAAGGAGTAATCAGGAAATCAATATAAGGGAGGGGACAGTCAGACCTTCTTTCTCTTAGCCCTCTGTGGGTGTTTGAGAGATGTGTTAGCCTAGACAGAATGAGCATAAAGAGTTCTTCAGAGGCTCCCTGTGTTCTGTAACTTTATCCATAGTCTGAAGCTTCTGCCCAACTGAGTAAATCAGAAAGTTCAATGGAAGTTTATTGTAATATGGTGAGTAGGTTTTGCCTTTTCTTTGGGCCAATTTAGAGATTTTTTTTTAATGTTTTAAATCAAGGTTATCTTGGTGAGATTTGTTTTGGGATCTATGCTTGTTAATAAAAGGCTTACTGTTCAGTTCAGTTAGTGTAGAAAGCCTGATTGCCTTCTTGAGATGGTGTCTCAGTTCTTTGCAGTTACTAAGCTTCATGACTACTTGTAAAGTGGGTATATGCTGTCTTTCACCTTTGGCCAGAAACTTTTGTTGTTGACTCAGGAAGGGGAAGGTTTGAAATGCAATGTTACTGATAACTTCTGTCTCCTTAATATACAGTTCTGCTTTTCCTGCAAGATCACCAGTTTGGGGGAGGGAGGAAGAGAAGAGATGCTGGCATAATCCATTGTCTAGGCTCAGAACGGGTCCTGATCCCTTTCAAGGAGAGAAGATGGTGTCTTTGCTCAATAAGGGCCTAATTTTTTCTGTTGTCTTTGCAAGTTGTCTTTGACATCAGGCTGAGCTGCTGTGCATGGAGTGGACAGAAAGGGAAGATGCGCTTTGCTTTACACTCACATTCAAGGGCACAGTGGGCAGTTAGAGATGGCATATGAGTTGAATATCCCCTGCACATAGATTCTTGCAAGTTGAAACACAGAGCAAGTGTGTGTGATGAAGAAACAGTCTTTTGCTCAGCCCAGCTTGATCAGTGGGCAAAATACAAAGCCAGGTCTGTTTGCAGAATGGGAACTTTGTTATTTCACACTTTTCTTCCTGACGCTTGCACAAACTAAAACCCTTGGCACTGAGCATTAAGAGGGCTAGTAGGGGAAAAGCTTTCCCCTCTGGCTTTCGTTACGTGGGAAGGTGCAGCAACTGAAGTGCTGCATGCAAAACTGACTTGTGTCTTCAGTCACCACAAATGGTGCCCCGTGGGAGGAATTAGCAGAATTCTGGCAGTGACTGTACAGCCTGATGGAGGAGTACATCGTGGCCACATCCTCTGCATGAAGACAGCAATCCCCATGGAATGGGTGAGTTGCAGGGCTGTACTAGTAATGGGACAAACAGCTTCTCAGGAACGTAAACTATATCTTAGACTATTACAGCATATTTTACGAGCTTCAGGTTTTAAATTACCAGAGGTGCATATTGCTTTGTTATTATGGATAAAGGATCGTTGCACTTGGCTTCCTAGTAAGGGAATATTTGACAGTAAAATTTGGGAAAGGTCGGAGAAGAGATACAGACTAAAAAGAGTCTGAACTTTTCTTTTTTGGAGGAGGTGGTGGCAACATGGTGTATAATTTTCACTGCACTGAAAAACTTACAGCCAGCAGAGGATGTTATGCAAAAGCATCCCATTGAGGAATGCACAGATAATATTTATGAGAAGATAGCATCTGAACATCATGATTCCTATATAGATGATGATCCCTTTGATCCTGGACCTATTGATCCAGAGAAGGAGCTGGATTTATATCCCCAGTTAATGCCGGTAAAGTCAATGGCAAATACTATGCCATCTAAAGCATCTGTTTTAAATGAAATGCAAGGTGCAGTTCCTAAGGTCACTCCAACAGCACCTTTGTTAGTTGATTTGGAGCCCAGTGACCCCCTAATATCACAGTGCCAGTTACTAAAACAATAATGCAGCAATGCCATGAAAGGGTGTTGGCTGAGGGCAACTTGGAAACAGCTCTTGCTTTCAGGTTTTATATCCAGCCATTAGACCACCCAAATATGATGCCATTCCTTATGGCATGATTAAGGAATTAAAAAAATCAATTAAGGGTAATGGTTTACCAAATGCCTTTACCACTGGTCTTGTGGAAGCCATTGGCTCTAGTTATATTATGACATTGTGGTTCTGGAAGATTTTAATGAAAACCATGTTAACCTCAGCACAGTGCTCTGTGTGGCAGTTTGAGTATAACAATCTAGTTATCGAACAAGTTTATAGAGAATTTAACAGCATTGAATAATATCAGTCAGGATATGTTACAGGGACAAGGACAGTATATGACCCCACAAGTCCAGGTCACGTTACCACGGCCAGTTTTTGAACAGGCTTCTCAAATAGCTCTCTTAGCATTTTGAAGGGTGCCGGAGGCAGGGCAAAAGATCTCTTCTTTCGCTACAATTAGGCAAGGATCACAGGAACCTTATGTATCATTTATTGACCGATTGCAGACAGCTATTGCTAGACAAGTAGAGAATTCGGAAGCAGCAAAAGTATTACTATTTCAATTGGCTTTTGAAAATGCTAATGCAGATTGCCAAGCAGCATTAACACCCATTAAAGGTAAAGCTGCAGATATTGGAGAGTATGTTAAAATATGTCAGAATGTTGGCACAGAAAATCATCGTGCTAACATGCTAGCCACAGCCTTAGCACAGCAGCTCAGTGTCAATAGGGCAGCAAAGAAATGTTATAATTGTGGGAAGGAAGGTCATATTAGTAGGGATTGTGAACAAAAACAAAGGAAGAAGGAAAAACCCACACAACCATGCTCTTGTAATAAGGGTTTTCACTGGAGTAATCAGTGTAGATCTAAATTTGATAAAACAGGGAATTCATTATCGGGAAATGTCTGACGGGGTGCGAGGCCTGGTGCCCTTCAACCCAACAGGGTCTGGAATATCCCACCACAAGGACCACCAATAACACCAATGCTCCCAGCATGGGAAACACGACCAGCCACGGTTGGTGAACAATTTATGACTTGCAGTCAGCCACCACTGGCAATGCCAGGTTGGATTTGGCAGCAGCAACCAAAGTGTTAATTTCTGACTACCAAATTGTGATAATTCCTACATATGTTAAAGGACCTTTACCAGATGGAATGTTCGGACTTATCATAGGCAGGTTGGGTGTTACAATCCAAGTGTTATTGATACTACTGGGAATAAGTGATTCTGATTACCATGGAGAGATAAAAATGATGGTTTTGGCTACATGCCTTCTGTGCAAAGTTTTGGCAGCTCAGTGGATTGCTCAGTTACTGCTTTTACCTTACTGGGTCCTTCAGAGTGTGAATAAGGAAAGGAGAACAGAAGGATTTGGTAGTTCTGGAAGGCCACAGATTTTATGAGCACAAGAAATTAATACTCGGCAACCATTGTTGACAATAAAAATTAAGGGACAAAGTTTCACTGGCTTGGTAGATACAGGGGCAGATGATTCAATAATATCAAAGTGAGATTGGCCAAAAGCATGGCCATTGCAAGTAGCCACCACTATGATTACTGGTATAGGAGGAATGCAAATGCCTATGCATAGTGCTCAAACACTGCTGGTGACAGGACCTGACAATCAGCAAGCATGGGTACAACCTTATGTTCTACAAATTTCTCTTAATCTTTGGGGAAGAGATCTATTAAAACAATGGAATGTAATGATTGCCACAGACAAAACAAATTTATCCTAAGGGTCGCTGACCTCAAGCCCCTGCTCAAACTGATGTGGTTAACAGAAAAGCTGGTTTGGGTAGATCAGTGGCCCCTGAAAGGGGACAAGCTATGACATGCACAACAACCAGTTCAAAAACTAATTGAAGCAGAACATATTGTACCATCCACAAGTCCCTGGAATATGTCAGTGTTTGTAATTCCAAAAAAGTCAGATAGATGGTGATTGTTACAAGACCGAAGACCCATAAATTTGGTGTTACAGCTGATGGGCTTAACACAACTGGGAACTCCAGTGAATTGGAATGTATGCATAATTGATCTAAAGGATTGTTTCTTCACAATTCTTTTGCATCCTGATGATTGTATTCATTTTGCATTTTTGATACCTGTTTCAAACAGTGCAGGACCCATGCACAGGTATCATTGGACTGTGTTACCTCAGGGAATGATGAACAGTCCCACAATTTGTCAAACTGTGGTAGGGGTAGCTCTGCAGCCCAGGAGAGAGGCGTTTCCCCATACTATCATTTACCATTACATGGATGGTATCTTAATTGCCACTGACCAGGACAATTATTTAAATGCAAGTGTGTGACATTTAACAAATTCTCTGTTGTTATTTAGTTTGCAAATTGCTGCTGAAAAGGCTGAAACTATGCCACCTTGGAAATATTTGGGGTGAGCTTTAACTGAAACACAAATCAAACCTCAGCCCTTAGTACTACAAGCTGATATTAAAACACTGAATGATGTCCAGAAATTACTGGGAACAATAAATTGGGTCTGACCTTTATTAGGAATTGCTACAGATGACCTGCGTGACTGACTTAATTTACTGAAAGGGGACTCTGATTTGATGTCCCCCAGAAAATTAACTCCAGAAGCTGAAAAGCAATTGTGGTTAGTAGCCACAAAAATTTCAAATGCGCATGCTGACAGATATGATCCTACTTTACCTATATCACTATTTATTCTAAATCCCCCTAAACAGCCATTAACAATAATTGGCCAGACAGACACAGAATCGGAGAGTAAATTTATTGGAATGGATTTTCCTACCACATTCATTACAAAAGACAGTTGTTCAACCCATAGAATTGATAACCATTTTAATTCAATGTTCCAGAGAATGTGTTCAAAGACTTACCGGAAATGATCCAGGTATAATACACTTGCCTTTTCAGAAGGTAGACTTTGAATTCTTCCAATAACAATCTTTGTCTTTGCAAATAGCTTTATCTGATTATTTGAATGTGATAAGCTTTAATTTACCTAAATGCAAGCTTTTACAATCCCTGCATTCCCTGAATCTACCACAAATGATTGTTCAACACATTCCCGTAAAAGGAGCCTGAACAGTTTTTACAGATAGTTCAGGAAAAACAGGAAAAGGTGTAGTCATTTGGAAAGATGATAATGAATGGTCTCATTCAATTACCAAGGTAGATGGTTCTACCCAATTGGTAGAATTAGGTGCGTTGCTGCATACTCTCACTTTATTTCCAAATGAACCCTTAAATATTGTCTCTGATTCAGAATACATAGCTGAAATTGTCAAGAGAATACCCTTTTCTTTTGTAAAGGAAATTAATAACAAAGTGTTATTTGAAATGTTTATCAGATTACATAATATTTTATCATTTAGATCTACACCAATCTTTATTACTCACATATGATCTCATACGACATTGCCTGGTCCAATTTCTGAAGGCAATGCAGTCGTGGATTCCTACACAGCAGCAACGGTACAGTTTGATGCAGCAAAAGCTTTTCACTCCTTTTTTCATCAGAATGCATCTGCTTTACAGCGAATGTTTGCGTTGACACACTCACAGGCGATTGATATTATTCACTCTTGCCCTGATTGTCAACGTTTGATACAAATACTCCCCTCAGTAGGAGTAAACCCTTGAGGATTGCAAGCAAATGTGATTTGGCAATCCAATGTAACTCATTTCAATCAATTCGGTTGTCAAAAGTATGTTCATGTCATAGATATGTTTTCTGTTTTCGTTTGTGCTTCTGCATTGACAGGTGAAAAGGCCAGGGATGTACCGTGGCACTGGACATGCTGTTTTGCTGTAATGGGCCTTCCGCAGCAGATAAAAACTGACAATGGCCCAGGTTATGCTGCCAAATCTATGTTGCTGTATTTATAGCAACGGCGGGTCAAACGCATTACAGGTATACCACACTTGCCAATGGGACAGGTGATAATTGAATGCATGCATCATACCTTAAAAAACATGCTTTTAAAACAAAAAAGGAGGAGCATACCTCCTCAGGAGCAACTAGAAAATGCAACCTACACTTTTACATTTTTTGAATTGCACCTTGTCTCCTTTTGCTACCAACGCAGCAGAGACATTTTTGAGTGCCACATTTGTTCCAATTGAGGCCTAAGGTTTAGTATCATGATCCTTCCAATCAGAAAGGATGGGAAGGTCCAGTAGAATTCATTACCTCGGGGAGAGGATATGCTTGTGTTCTTCTCTCAACAGGCCTGTGTTGGATTCCGGAAAAACTTGTGAAACCCTACCATAAGCTGGAGAGACCACAAAAAGAATCCACTACCATGAATGCAGCAGTTGACTCTGCACCAGGGGAAGATGAGGAAGAGAAAGAAAACTGAAGAAATACCTAACATTACCTGGGGCATGCTGAAGAAGTTAGATCAAAATGCAAGTACTATGATGGCTGTGGCTGGGGCAACTCCCAATGCAATGAACATATTTCTTGCCTATTTGGCAATTGTTTCAACAAATAGCAAAGTAAAGATCCTTTTTTATGTTCTTAGCTTGGGGAAATCTATACGGTCTTGGGCAGGCCAAAGAATACTGGGCCCATGTATTGGAACCACCTTTATTTAAACATATTACTTGGTGGGACCTGGAAATACCAATTTCAAATAACGATACACATTGCTCAGGAGGAACATGGGTACCGCCAGCCGAATCGTTAACAGAAAAGCATGACTGGTTGGAGCTGAATGAAACACACCAATTTCAGTTAGAAAACATGCCAGTATGTCTCTCAGTAGCTACTTTTCCATAATGTGTGTTAATGACTGAAAAATTCCACTTGTTTTTTCAACGAAAGAAAAACAAAGCAAGAACTATAGGGAATTTGACCTTTATTTCTGCTCCAGGAATAGGGCAAATTCAAATTTTAAATGAATCAAACAGCACTGAACAAGTTGTAAAACCTCCCATAGTGCTGCCTCTTTGCAAGGTCCCAAGGGGAACTAAGAGATGTATATAATTTACAATGGAATCCATGCAGATTAAGTATTCCAGGATTGTTCAGTGAGAATCAGTCAGAACGGAAACTATATGATTGGGGACCTAGAGGACACCTTGTTAGTAACTCTTCTCAATTTGTAAATTTCTCACAGATTACTAATGAAACTCTTAAATGGTCTGAAGGTGGATTATCTGGACCAGTGATTCAAATAGTAGTAAATGATAGTTTATCTCCTTTCCATGTTAAGGTGTGGAGAATGGCAATGCCATTCTTTGAAAGACATGTAGCTCATGGGGATTATACTAAAAATAATTAACATATTCTCTTCATCCAATTGGCATAATGATTCTGTTATGATATGTACCTCTCATCCTTATGTGTTTGCCACCAGAAATGTGACTATAGAATTAGTAAAATCTACATGAATGGTGAAAATAAAAAACCCAATTCATGCAAGTTGCCTAACTAATCGAAATATAACAGAAAATAATATAACTGCTACTCTACCCATGCGCAGATTCTCAGAATTCTGGATCCCAGTGAATTTTACCCGAAAATGGGAAAGTGAATCTGGTCTTAGTCAATTAGTTAAAGCCTTACATAGTCAAAACCAAAGGCATCAATGTTTTATAGGATGGATGATAGCTTTTATACTTTCTGCAGTAATCATTTTGACTTCCACAGCTGTAGCCAGTACAGCCTTAGCCAAATCAGTACAAACTGCGCATGAGGTGGCAAAGGCCTTAACAAATTTTTCAGAAGATTTAGCAGTACAAACTTTAACCAGATTAGATGCTTTGGAAGCTGCCATTCTCTGGATAGGTGATAAGCAAAATGCTATGATGAATAGAATGCAACTTCACTGATTGGGAACATGTGCAAAATAATTTGTGTGTTATCCCCTGTCTTGGTNGGGCGGGGGGAGGGTGAGCAAGCGGCTAGTTGTGGGGTGCTTAGTTGCAGATTGAGGTTAAACCACAACACCCCCTTAAAGTGGAATTCGACAGAATACTAATGGGAAAATGTCAAAAGACATTTGCAAGGAGCTTTTTCAACTAATGTGGAAAGAGAGGTACAAGATTTAACTCTAGCTTTATCGTAACAGTTAAATGAATCGCAAGAACTAACTCATAAAAATAATAAGGATGATTTATCCGATAGCGTGAAATGGCTGAATCCAAATACATGGTTTTCAGATTTAAATCCTTGTTTATGGATATTTGTGGGTCTTGTGTGTTTGTAATCTGTTTTCTTGTAGTCCTCTGAATCCTCTGGAAAATGATCGGTGACATCAAGCAGACAGAAGCCGAGGTTCTGGCTGCTCTCATAGTGAACCCATTGTTCCAAAATAAAAAAGGGGGAGATGCGGGAGCAGTTGGACAACAAGTTCCAGCCTGCTGGATGAGCAAAAAAGAATAGAAGAATGATATATAACTTGATAAAGAAGGATCTTGGACCAGTGGAGCAGGGTGGTCTTAAAACATGATATGTACAGATGTGAATGTGTTCAAAGAGTTGGGCAGGAAAATCACCTGAGGAAAGTATGGATGGTAGCCAAATTGGAAAACCATTTAGCGTGTGCACATGATCATGAGCAGCAGTTGTGTCACGGTATAAGGAACATTCTGCTTTGCTGCATAGTCCAGGTCCTTATCTGTAGCTATATGTTTTAAGTAGAAGAGTAATAAACAGTCAGCTTTGCCTGCAGCACTGGCTCGTGTCTTCAGTTGCCGCAGGAAGGAGTTGGTGAGTTTTTACTCTTTCTTTTGGGGAGGTGGAGGAAAAGGATAAGTGAGGTGTGGAATTGTGTGGTGTTTTTTTTCTTTTTTTTTTGTTACTGAAGAGCAATCTGTTCTTTTACTCCTTCCAGACCTGCTAGTTCTTGGTCTATCCTGAGCCCAGAGATGATAATAGAGTGCTTTTACATGCAAATATGTCAATTTAGTTCCACAATAGCAAACCACTGAGGGCTGAAAGGGGGGCCACTGTAACGCTGAGAGTTACATTGTTCCAAAACCATTCTGCTCTTCAAATTCAGGAAAGGAAGTCTAATCAAAGGCCATTCAAGTCTCAAAAGCACAGGACTTGACTTCCTCATCTTCTTGATGCTTCTTATCTTTCTCAAATCTTCCTCTGCAGCAAAATCACTGACATGCTCAGCTCCATCTGACCATATTACACCAAACTTTCTGATGGAGCTGAGGATGTTTCTTCCATGGCCTGAGAAATGCCTTTAACCCCCTCACTCTGTGGAGTCTTGGTAGCAAGGAGAAATGGAGGGCAGGGGCATGCATTTATCTATGTGGCTTCCTTGTGTCTCTGTCCATAGGGAGCTACGGTATAAGAAGGCATGCAGGCTCAAGAATGGTAATGCTTTACTTTGAGACTTAAATGTAAATGTCACTTTTCTTTGTGAACTAGATGTAACCCTTTTGCTCACTGATATATAAACAGAAATGAATTAAAGTAATAAAATGTTTGGATCCTTTCCAGAAAATAATGCATTTCCCTAATGGGCTAGCAAATATAAGTTGAGAATTTTTTATTTTGTATAGTACTCAGTTTTGAAAGGGTTAAATCCCTGACAGTCCTTGATCAAGACCTTACTGTGATACATAAAAAGCTTTATTTGCATTTTTATTTTTTATTTTATTTTAATTCTCTTGCATTCTTGCTTTCCTGAATTATCTTCCCCTGCAAGGATGGTTTTAGTTAGTTATAGAGCAGAATTGATAATAGGATATTTTGAAGAATGTAACTTCTTGTCTGATGAGACTATAGCAAACCTTAAGAATGATCATTAGGCCTCCTATATAAATCACTGGTAACAGGATCTCAGGACACCTGTACTGAAATAAGCATCAAAGAACCAGTTTAAACTGATCCCATTGTAGCTTTCCAAGGCTGAAGGACTGATGAGCTAATTCAATGACTATATATGGACAATGGAAGCCCAAAGTTCAACTAGAATACAATGTGAGGAAGACTATGGAAGACCACCGGAGGGCGAAAAGACACTAACCCTAATTTTACAGTGCATGTGTGGACTATATAAGTTAATTCTGGGAACTCATCACCATAAGACTGCTCTTTCCAGGAAATCTGATGGATATGTATGATTTTTCTGTATATGAACAGAGGTGTTTTGGTGAGCACTTGTGGTAGAGCGATCTCCAGAGCCTGCCTTCTAAAACTCTGAAAATTGAGCCTTCTTCAACAGGCTTTTATGGTATCAGTTTGATACCCTCAGGCAAATTGAGATGAACTGATAACTTTTCACGATGCAGTGAAAACTCAGCACAGTACCAGGTCTCCTCAACTCTGGGACCAGACTGGCAGCATGTATGTGGCACCCAAGCTAGATACTTCTGCGTGCTAGCATGGAACCATTTCTTGGTCTGAGATGTCTTGAGTCAAGTCAGTGGGGAGGATTTGTGCTCAGCACTTCTATGTCAGTGATTAGCAAGGCTGAAGCAGACCTGCATGCATTCTGTCCCTCCTCTGCACCCAAGGATGAACTGCTCATGAAGGGTGGTGATACTGTAAAAGCCGGTTGA